>WBMZ01009583.1:0-60156 GCA_013400975.1 Atrichornis clamosus | reverse complement strand
CGGGGGTGAGAGCCAGGCCGGGGGGCGGGGCCGCCGCGCGGGAGGCGGGGCGGGAGGCGGGTCCCACCGCCCTCAGCGCCGTGACGGGAGGCAAAACTGAGGTTGCTTCGATACTCACAGAACGCATTAGTTTGGAAGAAATCTCTGAGATCGTCGAGTCCAACCTTTCACCTGCTAAAACGCAGGCCGCAGTCGAGGTTGTGAGGAGCGGGGCCGTGCCCCCGCTCTCCACAGACCCCGGTCCCCCCTGGGCGTCACCGCAGTCCGCGCCGAGCCTTTGCCTCCGCTCGGTTTCACGAGCTCGGCGCTGGCTAATCTCAGCCCTGCCTGACAGATTTTCTTTGCAGCCTTTCCCGTGCTTAAAGCCTCTTCAGGTGTAAAAAGTTGTTGCTTCTTTCAAGTTCGTGTAGCACAGCTCCTTTCAACCTTTCCGCAGCTCCTGATGTACCTGTTTAGCATCCACTGCCCGCCTGCAACGGCAACTAAGGTGTACGAGCACTGAAGACACCACGAAGCCAAAGCCAGTCCGTGGCCACGAGAATGATGTGAAATTAATCTTATGGAAGCAGTGTGTGGTTACACAAGTTTTCTGTACGAGCTCTATGTCTGTGACAGCAAAACTGTGCCATGTACCTTTGGAGGAAGCTGTAAAAAAGATGTGTTACATCTCCAGATCGAAGCTTCAGCCACATACCTGCACTTTCATTAACGGTGATAATTATGTCTCGCTATCTGCATCTTGTTTATGAAACAGCTGCTTAATGAAATACACCGGTTTATGTGTGTATCAGGAATTTTTTGTTTCAGTAGCTGAGCTTACTGTTCTCTCAGCACTCCAAACTTTCACTTACACCAGGAGCAGCAGTCCTCTGGGTTGCACTCCACATGAAAATGTTGCATCAGTTTAAACAAGGCTATGGTTCAATATCCATTTGCTGTGGTGAAACTAGTTCAGGAAGTTCCTGTCCCCACAACACGTGTTGGGGAGCTGGGCCACAACATGCAATTCCACAACCAGTTCTACTGGCACACCTGAAGAGATTTTTTGTGGCAGTGCAGGGAGACTCATCAACTACAATTTCTTCTGAGATCACTGAAAACATGGTTCTGCCTCATACTATTTAAACAGATGTAGTTAAAATACAAATCCCTTTAAAGTAATATTTCAGAATTTGAAAATCAAGGAGCCTCCTTGATTGCTGCTACATTTGCCTGCTGTCATTCTTGTCCCAATCTGCGTCCCTCTCTCATCCTGATGAATAACCAGATCTAAACTCCTGAAGTAAAATACAGTATTTTTATGTAGAAGAACCCCCAACTTTATACACATTTTACTAAAGTAGCACAATGCCTTTTGACACTTGGCGTGTCTTGTTTTCGTTATGTTTATGGGCTCTTTGGAGACTTCTGTGGGACAGTAGCTTTGCAAATCTACTCCAAACATGGGCATCTTTGTTTGTGCTGTTGTGCCAGAGGAGTGCAGTCCCAGTCAGATGACCTCTCCTGGGACAGCCTGGAACAGTATTGCAACCAGGTCAACCAGTGTGAGTTGTTTCAGCAACCAGCAGGGGAATTCCAGCCGTGCATTTTTATCTGTAGTGACTCCCTCGCTGCTGGTAACAGCTGCAGCTCTGGATGTCAGAAGAATCAGCTTTGCAGGATTAAATTCAGAGGGCTCTGAATGCAGTGTCATTGATTTCAACACATGGCTGTGCTTACAGGTCAGGCATTTCCTTGCTGCAAGGTAAAACAGCAGTGGTTGAATGTCACACGTAGTTGCATGATATCAGGAAACAATTTGTGTATTTTTGAGGGTATTTTCTCCACTAATGAAAGTGGAGAAAACAGAATTTGGTTAGGAGCAGCAGTTTTCTTAGAGACATTAAAAAAACATGGTGAGACATGGTGAAAAAGAGTAACACATTAAAAAAATAATGATACGGCTGATTCTCCAATTTCAGTTGTAAAAAGTTGGTATTCTGGAAGGAAATGAGCACCAATGGAGTTTAGTGACATAGGTGGGACACTTGGCACAGACCAAAGCTCTGTGCAGGAAAGGATAACAGAGTTGCAGGAGGTATTGGGGTGAAGACCCTCCTGTAGAGGAACGGAGGAGGGTGGGAGATGCAGAACTGCATCCAAATCTGGACACAGTGAGAAGTGCAAAGTCACAGGTTTGTTCAAATAAACTGTGAGAAAGGGGATCAATCAGTGAGAGAAGGAAACTTCAGGAAAATTGAGAAAATAAATAAGAGGGCACAGTGGTCCCTTGGAGTGTTCAGGGGGGATGTTAGTACCGGCTCCTTAGCAAGTAGATATGAGTAGTTTCAGAAATGTCCTGATACAGAAAGTGGAACAAAAGGACATGTGGTGGGAAATCATGAGAACTAAAACAAAAATGACCAAGAAACTGTTACATTGAGATTAGCAAAAGGACTGGGCAAACAGACAGCAGGCAGGAAACAAAAGGAATACCAGAGAGGAGATGAAAACAGCAACAAGGTGCTGGGAGGAGCCTTGAGAGGTCATCTTGCCTCAAAGCACCATAGTACCTTCCAGTAGGTAACACTGATGTCATCTGGAAGGTAACACTTCATGCAAAGATTATGCTTAACCAATCCCAGGACAATGAACAGCCAGGGAGAGGCAAAGGGAATGGGAGTACACAAATGCCAAGAGCCTGGGCAACACAATACAGGAACCTGACCAACTGGTGCATGTTGTCAGACCAGATGCTGCAAGCATGCAAGAAACAGGGTGGAATGGGAACTCCAACTGGAAAACAGGTGTTTTAGGGAATGTGTTAGGCAAGAAAGAGAAAAATAAAAGGTAATTTAAATACAGCAGCAATTAAAGACAAGCAGCTTCTTAAATAAATAAATAAATAAAACAATGGTTAGCCAATAACCCAAAAGACATAATGGGAATTTAAAATACTTTCAGGGTACAGTTTCACTTTTGAAAGGCATTACTATACATAATGCAGCCTGCTATAGCAATAAGTTGGGGGGGTCTCGTGCTCCTAGATGGAAAGAGACAAGATAGGATGAGACAATAAGGCAGAAGAGGGAACTAAAAAAGAAGTGCGTAAACCAGAACACTACAAATCACAAGTAAGGGAAGAGGTGCCCATCTAAGAATCATTCTCACAAAGACAAGGGCTGCATCTCAAAAGCCAAGCAGGCACTGGGAAGGAAACTGCCTAGAACAGATGATTAAATTTCACTGAAAGACAAGTAGCCAACCAAGCCAGCACTCTCTATCTGGCATACTCCAGTGTGCAGTAATTTCAGAAATGTACTTCTGGATTCTTGCACTAAAGTGTAAAGGTTTTTCTAAGAAGTTGCACTAAACTAAGACCTGAAAGAGAAGCTGCAGAAAGAAATTCTGTGCCACCGAATCCTTCTGCTCCAGGCTAAGCAGAGGTCACAAAGCAAAACCCCAGTGTGAGGACCAACCCCACTTCTCAGATGCTGAGTACAGATCAGGTACAGCCACTGCTGAGGACACACACTCCAGTCCTCCACTTCACATATGTTTTACTCAATGCATCAAAAGTCAGAAGACAAATGCACAAAGAAAACCAGGTGCTCTAACCCTCCGACAAATAGTGCACAATGAGCTCAGGTGTTTCCTAATGCCAGATTCACACAGCCAATTTCAGCTACTGCTTTTAAAAACTGGAGGATTAATTTGACATTTTAACCCCTCGAATTGCAGTCTCTGCTACCAGTGAATACCATTTTTAAAATCTTGTACCAGAGAGAGTGAAAATTACTCCAGCCATCATGTGTCATGCTGTCTATTGAAGCACATGTGTCAAGCAGGAATTTGGTGGCAGTTCCCACAAGTAGAACCAGGCTGCACCAAACCACGGTAGAGCAGGACGAGGATGCTGGGCACTACGTGGACAAGTCAGTAGCTGACAGGATCCCCAGCAGGACTGAAACACATCTGCTCCCTTCCTGCCAAACAAATGTGTATGTGTAAATGAAAGGCGTGAACCTGCACCAGCACAAGGAATGGTGATGAAGAAACACACAATGTGCATCATCATCAAAATGTCCAGCACACAGCTGAATAACCAGGTTACGTGATGGGTGAGCAACTGACTCACAGGTCGGGCACACAGAGTTATAGTGAGTGGCCTGACATCAGGTCAGAGACCTGTCACTAGTAGGGTTCCACAAGGCTCCGTCCTCAGCCCAGATCTTTTCAACATCTTCATTAAAACACTTGGATGTAGGACTCAAAGGCATACTAGGTAAATTTGCTGACAACACCAAATTGGGAGCAGCTGTCGACTCCCTCGAGGGCAGAGAGGCCCTGCAGATAGACCTCAACAAATTAGAGAGATGGGCAATTACCAACTGTATGAAGTTTAACAAAGTGCCAGATTCTGTACTTGGGATGGAGCAACCCTGGATGTACAGACAGACTGGACAATGAGAGGCTGTAGAGCAGTACTGTGGAAAGGGACCTGGTCGATGGCAAGTTGACTGTGAGTCAACAGCGTGACCTGGCAGCCAGGAGGGCCACCCATGCCCTGGGGTGCAGCAGGCAGAGCATCACCAGGTGGGCAAGGGAGGGGATTGGCCCGCTCTGCTCTGCCCTGGAGTGGCCTCACCTCAAGTGCTGGGGGCAGTTTTGAGCACCACAATATAAAAAACATATAAACCTATTAGAGAGTGTCCAAAGGAGGGCCACAAGGATGGTGAAGGGCCTTGAGGTGAAACCTTATTAGGAGCAGATGAGGTCACTTGGTTTGTTCAGAAGAGGAGACTGAGGGGAGACCTCATTGCAGTCCACATCATCCTCATGAGGGGAGGCAGAGGGACAGGTACTGATCTCTTCACTCTTGTAACCAGTGACAGCACTTGAGGAAATAGCATGAAGCTTAGTCAGGGGAGGTTTACATTAAATATCAAGAAAAGGTTTTTCACCTAGAGGCTGTCTGGGCACTGGAACAGGGTCCCCAGGGAGGTGGGCAAGTCTTCATGGGAGGTGGCACCAAGTCTTCATGAGTTCAAGAAGCGTTTGGACAATGCTCTCAGGCACATGGTGCGACTCTTGGGGGTGTCCTGTGCATGGCCAGGAGTTGGACTCAATGACACTGATAGGTTCCCTTCAACTCAGTTTATTCCATCATCTCAGTAAAAATTTCAAGAAGCAGCATCACAATAAAATTGGAAATAAACAACTGAAGTCTTAAAGGACCATGTGTACTATAGGATTTCCCTGCAGGAAGTTAGTGTTGTTTACCCTGCATTCCATGCTTTGTCATGAAAAAATTTGGGTTTGAGCATTACGCATTTAAAATAGGGATTTTAAAATAGAAATTTCACCATGAAACCACGTGAAACAAGAGCGGTTGTCACAAGTACCAAAATTACCACCTCATCGAGGGAAGGCTGCGACAACCACACCAGCCAGCTGTTAACACACAACTCGATCCGCCATGCCAAAGCCATACAGAAGCTGCGATGCCGCTGCCTTGAGGACGACAGAGGAAAAACGCTCCGCCGTCCTGAGCCCCCCGTCAGATGCTCCCGGGGGTAGCCGTTCCGCACGCCGCCACAGCGCTCCCTGGCACCACACCGGTCCCTGCGACCCCCAACCAAAGCAGGGGACCCGCCGGGGCGGTTACGGACGGCGTGCCCATCTCCCCTCCTCTTCCGTCCGGGGGATGGGGCCGCCCGCGACATGCCCCGGCAGGACTGGGCGACCCCGCCCCGTCGGTGCGGAGTTGCGCCTTCCCGCGGCAGCGCGCCCCGACGGCGGAAGGCGCAGCCACGCAGGGTCCGAGCCGCCGTCGGGATACGCTGGGGCTCCTCAGAGGCCCGAGGCTGCTCCGCCGCCGCCGCGCCCCCGGGTGTCCTGTGCATGGCCAGGAGTTGGCTGGGCGTCTCGCCCGCAATCCCGACCCCCCACTCCGGCTGCCGCCCCCGCCGCGCTGCCACGTCCTATCCCGGCGGGGCCAATGGGCGACGGCGCCAGGTGTGTGTTACCTGCACCACGTGGGCCGGGGGTGGGCAGGTGGTGCCGCGGCCCCGCGCAGAAAAGCTCGCAGCCATTGCGCCTTTCCCAGGGGTGCAGTCGGCGTGGGAGCGGTTGCCACCCACCTGGGGCAAAAGGGGGTGGGAAAAGGGGGAGCTGTGCGCCTTCCCTACGCCAGGTCCTTGGGGAGTGAGGCTGTAGGTGGGGGTTTTGCCGCTTGGGTCTCGCTTGGAAGCGCCTGGGGCAAGGAAAGTTTCCGGCCTCTTCCCCCCTCCTTTCTTTCCTCCTTTTTCCTTCTTTCTTTTCTTTCTCTCCTTTTTATCCTTTTTGCTGGCCCGGTGCACCATGACGGCGTCTCCCGACTACCTGGTGATTCTCTTCGTGACTACGGCGGGCACCAATGGGGCAAGGTTGGGCTCAGACGAGCGAGAGCTGCTCCAGCTCCTGTGGAAAGTGGTCGACCTGAGGAGTAAGGAGGTATTTTCATCCGACGCGGGAAGCACCCCGACTTGCTGCTCCCCTTGGCGCCTGCCGTGCTGGATGTGGGCAGGGAGGTCTCAGCTGGGCTGGTAATGGGTCTCCCAGGCTGGCGCAGGCTCTGGTGTAGGGTAGGGGCTGGTGCTGCAGGTGGGAACCTCCAGCCCGGAGAGCTGACTCACCCCCTCCTCTGCTTTCTCTGGAGCTGGGGCACCTGCATGACGTGCTGGTCCGGCCTGACCACACAGAGCTGACGGCTGAGTGCCAGGAGATCACCCAAGTGGATGTGGAGAGCCTGGCACTGGCTCCACCGCTGGAGCAGGCATTGAGACAGGTGACACCCCATAATAAGATGCTGGGTGCTGGTCTCCCTTGGGAGCTCCCCCGTGGGGTAGAGGCAGCATTGTCATCCACTTAGCCACTCTCAGAGCAGTGGAGCCTAGCACAGGGACATCACAGACATGTGGGTCACGCAGCCTATATGTGTATGGCTTTGTGGGCACTTCTCCTTTGCCTTGTGCTTATTTACCTTGTGAGGAACTGAGCCCCAGGAGAGGAAGGTCAGGGTCAGCTATTTCCCTACTCTGCTCTTCTGGCATGCTGGACCCTGAATGAGTCTCAGCTGTGGATGAACCCCAGTCAGTGTTGGAAGAAACCAACTTTAGGTGTCCCTAGAAAAGGCTGGGTGGTGGCAGACCCTATTAAGGCTTGTGCTCATCAGCCCTGGGAAGGTGATGGTAATGAAGCCTCTAGATTAACAAGATGTGTGTGTGAGTCTTACTGAGGGTAGGGCTGAAAGCCTGTCTTCTTTCCAACATGCTTGAGTGCCCTTTTTGAAAAGCTCTTCTGCTCCAGTACTGCCTCAGCTCTCTGCAATCATCTGTGTCTCATTGCAGTGCTCTTGCAAATGTTTCTTGAAAAGGATTTTTTCTGTGATGTGGGCTGTCTCTGTAGCCATATCTCATTAGAAGTGGGGAAAAGGGATGGTGTCCTTGTGAAGATATTTATCATGGAAGTTAGCATGTGCTTAGCTAGTAAGAAACAAATCTGCAGAAGTGAATGAGTAGGCTTATATGAAAAGGAATTCCAGTTCCCCTTTCCTGCTGCCCAGGAATAACATATTACCAACTGATCTCTTAAACATGTATGTCTTTTCTTGTTCCTGCCTACAGTTTAATCAGTCCGTGAGCAATGAGCTGAACATTGGTGTAGGTACTTCTTTCTGTTTCTGTACTGATGGACAATTGCACATTAGACAGGTTCTGCACCCTGAAGCTTCCAAAAAGGTATGTAGTTGTAGCTTAAGTTTGACTCTTAATGTGCTTTCTATGATTTCTTGTAGAACATATCAACTTCTCTTTAGTATGAGGTTACCTCCATACAACCATGGCACAAGCATCACTTACATGTTAATGTGCTTACCAAACTAAAGAGCCTGTCCATGTGGAAGGCATAGAACAGTGCCCTGTCCCTATGTAGCCTAGAGACGCCTTTTTAAGTTCAATCGGAAGGAAGATACTCTAAAGTATTTGAGAAAGGAGCAATGTATTGACAGTACTTGTAGCTTCTACAGGGTTAACAGGTGGGATTTGGAATTGTTGCTAAATTGTTAACCACCTTAGTCATAAACTGTCTTTGAAATTTTACATTCATGCTTAGCTACAGCAACTTTCAATCTTTGTGTGTTCAATTGACAGTCCAAGGGTGGTGTAAGGAACTGAACAGTAGTTTGAGGCAGGCTGTGAGTGATGATTAATCTCTCAGTCTAGAGTTTTCTGTAACTTCAGAGTTTCCAAATCGCTAACTGTGTTATGAATTCCTGCCTGCTTTTCATTGGTGATAGGTTGCAGCAATATGTGAGTCTCTAGTTCTGAAATAACTGCTTCAATATTAGTAACACCTCATTTTGTGGTTTGGTACAAACATGCATTGTTTTGTAACTGAGTTGTTCTGCTCCTCTCATGCTCCTCACCTGACTTCTGTGCCCATCAAATTGCTGCTTCATCTTTGAAGGGGCACTACTGCAAGTCTGTGCTGTTACAAAATTGATACTGAATGAGTTTGGTTGTAATACTTGTTTGTGCTTTAAGTATTTATAGCTTTGAAGGCTTAGAAGAGAAACAGTGAATGTGATTCACAGTGAAGGGACAGTTCTTATATATGTAACTTCTATGACTTAGAACATGAGAAAATGTGGAAACAGGTTTTTAAAAGACTTTCTTCCTGGCTTATAAAGTAAAATTTTTCATCCTTTTAAATTTTATGGCTAAAAGAAGGGACAACTGCTACAATTATTTAAGTTGGTTTGATGCTGGGGATAGGCATTCTTTTTCTATATGATAACAGGACACAGACAGGAATCAAATCTCTATTGAAATCTTCTGTTGCTGTTTTGTTAAGAAATACTCATTTAAAATTTGCTCTGTGCTGCCTGTAGATTAAGTAAACCAGATGCCTGTGAGACTTGTAATAGTTCTTTGATGAATACCCTAATCCAGAGATTGGAGTCTGGGATCACTAAAATCCAGATAGGCAGAAATCACTAGGCTCTGGGGAAGATATTTATTTCCAAGATATCCATTCTGAACCCATCTAGCAACTCACAGTATTCAGAGAATGAATTGGCCTCAGTCTGTCCAAAAGAATGTCAATGAAGTACAGAACTTCATTTCAAATCAAGGAAGAAAATCATGCTACAACTAGAGCAGGAAATGTTGGCAAGCCTATTTGCATTTTCATAAGTCTTTAAAGAGTATCATTTGCCTAATGCACCTGTCTGTATGCTAAGATAAGCTCTAATGTTCTCAAAGCAGAACTTGTTTTAGAGCCTAAACTCTTCTTTGGACTTCCTAAATGTGCTTTTACCTAACCTGTTATCTGTTATAATGCCAAGATGCTAACAAGTTGTTATATCCCAGAAAGCCCTTACTTTTAGTCTAGAGAGGCCTTGCAGGCTACAAACAGCCAAAAGGAATATGAAGTATTCTGTCTGTGGGGAATTTCTGGGGTGAAGAGCTGACTGAAGGAGTAAGGGTTTGTATTGGTTTCAACAGCTTCCCCCAAGACTTCTCCATGTCTTCTCCTTTCCACTCCCCAAAAAATTAAAAGCGTGTGGTAGATGTAGTGGTGGGGCAAAAAGGGTTTTATTGATTTCCAGTGGGTTACTTAACTTGCTTCTGCCTTTGTAAGCAGTTATCCTACACAGACTGACAACCTCTGCACCATGTCAAACCCTAATTTGCACAGTCAGATTTGTTTGTTGCTTTTTGTTTTTTGGAAATAAATATTTGAAGTGTGACTATTTTCTGAAAACAGCCTTTTCTGTAAACTGAAATATCATCTGCTAGTCTTGCAGAATTTGCTTGGATCTACAGACTGAACTGACTACCCTCTAGCTTTATACAGTTAAAATTGGAATCAAAAATTGATGATAAATGTTGCAATAGGAGACATTTGCTATCCTACATATACATTGGATTTGAGGCTCTAGTAATAATTGCAAATGTTTCTCCGGCAGTGCAAAAGCATATTTCTGTTATTAAACAGTGTAGAGAGAAAGCTGTTCAAGCAAAAATGTTTATGAACGTACTTACCAGACTAAGAAGAGCTATGTGAGTTTCCCTGCAGCAAAGGCTGTGTTTCCTGCATTCTATAGAAATCATTAGAAAGTTTGATACCTAGACAAAGTAGATTAAACTTACTCTGACAGTAGTTACTTTGTTCCCTTTACAGAATATTTTACTGCCTGAATGCTTCTACTCTTTTTTTGACTTGCGGAAAGAGTTCAAGAAGTGTTGCCCTGGCTCACCTGAAGTTAGCAAACTCGATGTTGCAGCCATGACAGAATGTATCCTTTTAACAGTGATGGTGTGTGCTGCTGTTACAGTCTTGACTGAATTTTAGGACAGAGGTGCATGAGTAATGCTTGCAACGCATGTTTAGAGGTGGTATAACTTTAATGAGTGACTTGGAGCTGTGTGAGCTTTCTCACAAAGACTAAGATAAAAAAGTATGAGGATAAGTGTTCCCATGGAGAAAATTTTGTATTTCTTCTTGACTTCTGTCCATTTTCTTATAGTTGTCTCTCTTTAAACTTCACAGTTAAGTATAACCAGCACATTTGTTCAAATTGGTGTTATGAATTGTATTATTAAAGTTTGAGGTTTGAGTTTCATTGCATCAGTTAGATTTTTATTTTATTTTTAGGCAAGAGTGAGTGTTGGGAGACCACCTTAATTTTCAGGAGAGGAAATGGTTATTCTTGATGTGATCTTGTAGTGAATCTCTAAAACAGGAATGAACCTAAGGCAGGGATGCTGTTGGCACATGTGGTATTCGGTCTCCTGGAAGGTATGCATGCTGCACCTCACAGGATGAGGCTTGGCTGGTGCCAAGATGCAGTCAGTAGTATGTTTCACTTTGCAGCAATAGGGATGTCTAAAATTACTTTCTGAATAGTCTAAAGTGGCCTGTAACCTAGTCCTGTCTGGCTCTTTACTAGTCTCAGCTTGAGAGCTGAAGCTCAGTGATTCAGCTGTGCCTTCTTCCTTGCTCCCCTGGCAGTCTCCCCTCTTGCTGCAAGCTTCAGTCCTCATCTGAAACATGGTTCTTGGAGACAAACACTTGAATTCCCTACTGAACTATTGAAGTAGTGATCACAAAAGTTAGCTGTAGAGGAGGGACAAAGGAATTTGTGAGGCTTATCTTTATTATTGGTGGTTGATGTTGCTGCCAGTTTTTAAAAATAATTTTTCCTCTGACTTGCTTATTGTGTCCATATAGTGGTTGCCATTAAAGCTGATGTCTGTGTCTTCAGAATTATTCTGGCCTTTCACTGCAGGACTAGTATTGCCTGGGCTTTGTATCTGTTGGGGGCAAAAAACACATGTGGGGTGAATTTTTTTTGTGTGTTTAACCATTTTGCTCTTCTTTGTCATCTGCAAATTAAGATTAATCTCTGCTAGTGAAGTGGCAGAAATTACTTCTCCCCCTACTCTGAAACAAAGCAATACACTTAAAGTAGGAGTCTTAATCTTTATGTAGAAAAGTGAAATAAATGCTGTGATGCATAGAAACTGGATGACGTAGACTTCTTAAAGTTACGGTCAAAAACTTAATATGTTGTTTAGAGAATGCTTTGACACAAGCTGGAGAAATTAAAGAAACTGAGCTAATTCAGCTCTTGAGAGTTGATTTTGTTTCTCCTCGTGTGAATGTCTGGGGTATGTATTGCCAGAGTTGTATGACTGTAGCCACCTGGAGTGTAACTGGTCAGCTAAGGCATGGTGACAGACGGTATTCCCTGCCTGCTGGGAGAGGGGGGGCACACCACCTGTGTTGCCTTACTGTCAGAAGTCCCTAAAGAGTCAGTGCTGGCTGAGGGTGGTTTGGGCAGTCACCAGGAGTATTTCCTCTGAGTTCCTAGCGTCTCGGTCAGGCTATCCAAATGCACTCAGCTTGAGTCTGAGTTCTGGATAAGATATGCTTCTTACGGTGTGTAAACCTAACTTCATTCTGGTCTTACATTCTTTCTGGCTTATCTTGTTTTGTAACTGCTGATGCTCTTATTTGTGAAGTTATGTTTATGCAACACGGCTGAAATCAACTGTCTCTGCCCTATTATTGTGTGAGAGTGTGTTGAGAGCAGAGGGTGCAGAGACCAAAAAGGGTAAAACAATTTTTTTACTTTTAATGACAAATATGATAATTTTCTTTCTTCTCACCTTTCTGAAATGTATCAACTTAATCTCCTCAGTGTCAAGTGCTTTTTAGGTTAATTGCACTTGGACAGCATGGATATGTTATGTAATGTTTGGGGTAAAAATTATTTAAGCCAGTGCTGAGTTTGAAGACTAGTTCAAATAGTTGTGTGTGGAGTTGTTTAGATTTTTTTCCTTTGTGTATGGATATGCTGAGGTAGGGGACACAAAACCAATTCAGAAACATGCAGTGGGTTGAAATGAAGCTGCATAAAATCTGACCAAGCTCTTGTTATTATTGTAGAAAGTGCAGATCCTCAGCACCATAGCTAAGGAGGGTGCATGAGGGGAATCTTGCATTATTTCTGCCACAGAAACTATACTGTGCCAGATACATTAGCATTTGGTGGGGTTAGAAGGTTTTGGTGTAGGGGTAAGGTTCTGATTAGATATTCAAGTGACCTGTGTTTACAGACTGGTAGAAGCAGGAGTAGAATGGTTTTTGGGCACATCCCCTCATGTACTTATATATCCATTTATGTCTGTAAGCTCGTTGTAATCAGTAAGAGGAAATTATGATATGAAATAGGAGAAAGCTGGGTGTTAATCTACTGTCATAAGTTATTAGAAGTCTTCAAAAGCTTTTGTTTTTAAGTAACATTTGATTAAACAACAAATTTCAGGCAGATGGGGAATGTACTCTACTGCTCTCAACTGTCAGGGGAGATAACTTCCTACTGCACAGTCATTCCAGATACATGTTTCAGGATATAGCACACTGGATAGTTGATGCTTGGCTGTGTATTTCTTGCAGACAAGGCAAGCACAATCTTGAAAAAGAGCATAGAGATACTAGACTGAATAACTGTCTGGGTTATTTTTCCCTTAGAAAGTACTGTGTGGAGTAGCCTTTCAGGAGGCTACTTGAAATTTGTGTACAGCAATGAAACCATGCCAAACGCAAGAGCTCAGGTGAAAGCCTTACGTATCTTTCTCCCTACCCCCCCAAGGAGTTACACATTTCATGAACAAACAGCCACTGATCTCTTTAAGATCGAGGTAAAGCAATGTTTAAAATGCTGTGAAATTCAAGGAACCAAGGCAGAACTGAGACTAGTTGTAACTGTTATCTCTAAGTACTGCTACTGCCTAGCTTATGGTGTCAAAACAGTTCTTAGTGTATTGAGACAGTTTTTTGGCAGACTTTGTCAGAATTGTGTAAGCATAATGACAGCAGGACAATTATGAGAAATTTTGAGTAACAAATCTTGAGAGAAGCAATCATGTTCCAGCAGAGAAAGGAACTTGGGTCTGTCGAAATTTTTTTTTTTTTTATCTGTAAGCATACAAAAGGAGTAGAGTTGTTCTTGCACCCTCTGTACCTCCCATACTTGCTGCACTTCTTGATTTGCAAAGCTTGCCGAGCCAGTTTTACCCTGTGAGTGCCTTCAGGGTGGAGTGAACAAAGCTTGCATGACTATTCCTATTAGGTCTGCAAAAGACTCATCCTTTGCCTCGAGATTGGGTGTGCAGACGCCATTAAATGGCAAATAGCTCTTGCTTCCTTCAGTACTTGATATGCCCCACTTACTTCTGAATAGGATTTGTGAGGATAACTTCTTATTAGGAGTATCTGCTGACATTGTCAGTAGAGCCTCAGACACTCAAGAACAGCTTACTTAATGTGCTGGATACTGTAGTACTGAAACTTGATTTGTTGGGGTTTTATTGTTTGGTTTGATTTGGTTGGTTTTTTTTTTTTTTAACCTGGGCATCTTGGAAATGATGTGGAGCACAATTATAACCAATAGTGCTTTACTCTGACAATAAAAAGCCCATAACTGAGTATTACCTGAGAATCTTGGATATTGCTGTTCGTATTTCCTGTGACAGTACTCAGGAACTGCATAATATTATATCACCTTTATGCAAAGCATTATTTAGAAAGATGTAATCTTCTGTCTAAAGGGACTTCCGTAAAAAACAGAGCAAAGGGGAAAGAATCAGTGCAGAGCACAATTGCAGTGCTGTTCCATGTCATCTTGGGTTAGGTTAATTCTTCAGTAAGAAAGGAGTTAAGAGACTGAAAAATGGAAGAAGTAGTGGGAAGGAAGAAGTCTTGAAGGTGCTGGCAGTAGGTGAAGCTTAGGTGAAGAATCTGAGGAAATGACTTAGAAATTTCTTCCATGTTATAGAGGCTATCCTGATACAGAATATGCTTTCCTTCCTGTTCTTTTTAACCTGCTGAGTGTTGCAGGAGGTGATATCATAGCTACCCACCAAAATTAAGTAGTTCCTTGTTTCCCATCCTGTCTTGTTATTTGGAACTGTCATTTGCTTGTTGCCTCATTAAGAATATACATGTGGATGCTATTACATATAGTAGCTTTAGACAGCCAGGTCTGGTTTCTAACTCTCCTTTAAATCTGAACTTGAATTATCCACTGCAATTGTCTTTTTCCAGTTGCCCAGGAGAGGCATCCTTTAAATATAAATGTACAGAGACACATGTGTGGTCTCCTATCCCTTCATAGACAAGAGGTGGGTTTTATAAAGACTGCTTCATGAACACTTTTTTTTTCCCCAAGTACCATGATTTGTAGTCCCTCTGTCTATAGGAATCCAACTCTCTGTGTTTTGTTCATTATAATACAAGTTTTCACTTGGTATTAGTAACATGCTCTTTACATGTGCAGAAAGCTATCAGTTCTCTCCTCCAATCTTGCCTAAAAGATTTGCTTCTAACTAATCAGGTGTGAGGTTATGCCTGCAATAATGCTGATGACTTTCTTTTTCCCCTCCACTGCATTGATATTACTCTAGAGTTTGGCACAACTGAGTCTCTGTGTCTGAGAACTGGTACCAGCTTCTATTGGCACTAGAGCATTTTTAGGAACGATTTCTCCTGTGGATCAGTGTCTTCAGAAAATATCTTAACTGAAGAAAATTATTGTGAGGTTAGGTAGTGGTTTGTTTTTCTTGTGTGATAGTTTCTCTTCAAATTCCCAGCCCCTTCACACTGCTGCATTCCCCTCTCTGAGAGCTGATCACTTGTAGGGATCTTTGGCTCTGCACAAAGGAAATATTGAAATGTTTCTTCAGTTCTGACAGCACAGTCTAATAGCCAAGCACATGTGTATACATGTCCCCTGCTGAAATAGCTATAGAAAGTCCTGCCCAATTGCTCTTGATTTTTGACAAAGGAAGACATTTCCAAAATTTCCATAAAAATTGGTCAGGCAAGACCAGGGTTCCAATACTTGCATCTTCAGCAGCTTCTGGTTCCCTGGATGGACAGGAGAGACTCTGTACAAGCCCAGTCTGGAGCTGTTAGATGGTACAGAGGAAAGGGTGTTGGGAAAGGGAAGAGCTCTAGTCTGCTCTGATACACCAGGTGCCCAGAAACACCTGTGTGGTGCTGCTTAAGCACCCTCTCTGGAAGGGAGTCTGTATGTGGGTTATTTTCTTTCCAACCCCCCTTTCCCAGGGGCAGAGGAGGAGGTGAGCTTGAGTTTAAAGCTTAGGAAGAGATAATGCGATGAAGAAACTTTTTGTTGTCATATAGTTGTAATCTCTTAAACTGTGCTTTAGAGTTGCTCAGGAATTTTGGCTTGGTTTTTATGAAAACTATTTATTGTTCTCAGTACTTACCCCAAAGAAAGTACCAGGAGGCAGGATAAAGGCAATGACTAGCAAATTATTTATAGTCAAGCAGTTGGAGGGGAGGAATCACTGGTCTGAGTATTCTGTTTTTTAAAACTACGATAATTCACTTAAGCTTCAAATGTCCTTCTAAGACTAAGTATCACCCTCTCAGATTTTTTACTCCAATACATGCTTAAACCCAACAAAGCCTCAAAATCAAATTAGTCTCAAGTGTATTGTGTTGGCACAGCAATTTTCCTTTCCTTTCTGTGGAAGAGGAATGCATTAACTCAGTTGAAATTATTTTTCATCTCACAACAAGACAACTGTTAAACAATTTTTTAAAAATCTGTCTTGTAGAACTGACTTGTAGTCATCCTATGAATAATAGGGAAGACTTTATTTCACAAAGAAATTTGTGTTGGCTCACCCATTGATGAGATGATACAACAAAACTGCTGTGATGGGTTTGTTTTTAACAGCAACTGTTCTGTTCCCTGCACTTGATGCAGACATCTGACAATTCCAGCTTTGCTCAGCTCTAGGTGGAGAAAGTTTACTTCTCTTAAGGGGAAACCTGCTATCTTGGACTATGAAGCAACTTTTGAGCATCAGAATGCAGGCTTTGGAGCATTTGAAATGTGTTTAATGTAGTTTGGGGAGGGATGTGGGCAAATAATTGGTGCATTTGACTGTTTTCAATATGTTGCATCACTGTACCTCCATGCCAGGATGGGTCTTGTTTGAGAAACTCTTGCTCTGAAATCTTGATGTAAAGTGATAAGGGAAGCAAAAAAATGTAACGTATTCCCATATTTCTTGTTTTGTTCTTGATTTTTTTTTTTTTTTTTTTTTTGCCCCTCAGTCCTCAAAGTAAGTGAAAAAGACCTTAAAAATTTGCTTTGTAAATGGAGTAGAGTTGCCAGTAATCCTACAGTCCCACAGCCTGATGTTGGAGAGGGGCAAACATGATGGAAAGCAGGAGAGATACCATAGTAAACTCAGTTTAAAGTTGTCTTAAAAAAGATGGTTTATGCAACTTAAATCCAGCCTACCTTTATGAATGTGCAGCTTTTATTTGATCTTTCTATGGCTTGTCTTTCTAGTACAGGGCACTTCCTGCCCTCTGGCATTTCCAAAACCCTTCAGATTGAAGATATTCGTTGTGGGGCTCTGTTTTGCCTCTTGGCAAAACACAAGAATGGTGTACTCTTACCAGGTTCTCAAAATGCTTCTGTGTAATAGCACAAAACTCAGATTATAACTTCTAGGCAAGGTTTAGACAAAATGCCATTTACAAATTTTGTTGAAATGGTAAGATACTTATTCTACTTTGGGAATTACTTGATCAGAAAGCATGTGGTATATCCTTCTACTTCTGAAGCTTTTAGTTGATTACTTCTTTTCCTTCCCCAAATCTTCCCCTAAATATTAAAGGTGATACTCATTAAAGAGGGCAGGGCTCCAGTCTCTTCCACACTCCACAGTGTATCTGTCAAACATACATAATTCATGGCTATATTAAATATATGTACTTATTATGGGGTCTCATGTCCCCAGGCACTTTCTTGAGTGACCTCACACTCTCACAGGTGGCAGTAGCTTGAGGCCAAGGCATAGCAGCTAATGTATTGCAGCAGGAAAATGGATTAAATCTTCCCCTGGGAAGTGACATACCATAAAGGATAAGATGAAAGTATGTTTATCTAAAAGAAAACCTCTAAGAAATCTGTTTGGTGATGATTGACTTAACTCTAGAATAAAGATTTAAATCTTGACAAGAACAGTACAGTGTTTCCCTATGGAGCCGCTCAAGTTGAAGATATGGGGAATATTGTTTTAACATTACTATCTGAACCATACAGTAAGTGATTATGATGAATGAGTTGTTTCTGTTCCTTCTTTGGTTTTGTTGCCTGTCCTGTATGCTGACAAAATAGGAAACAACTTGTGCTGTATTTCATAGATCACCGATTTTCAGATCCAGAAAGAGTGAACTACAAATTTGAAAGTGGGCCTTGGTAAGTGCTTCCTCCCTCTTCTTGCTACATGTGCTGCAACCCCCACCACATTTTGTTTAAAGTTCCTGTTAAGTTGAACTGTACTTCTCTGTATTCCTAATTTGCAAATAGCTGTTTGCATTATTTTTATTTATGTTCCCACTGCTGTGGGAATTGATTAGTTCCTATAAGTGGGAAAGAGAACAGACAATCTACGATCAGATGCAAGCTAGTTTTCTAGTTAGGCTTCAGTGTTGCCTGTTAGCTGCTGATAGTTCTGGCTTTTGCTAATAAGTGTTTATAATGGGTGTGCTGAGTATGCTGTGCTATTAACAAAGAACATAAGCAGTGTTTTGAGAAGTAACTCTATTGGTTACTAACTCTTGCACTCTTCCTGCAGTTTACTCCACGGTTACTGCATATGCATCATTATTTTTTTTAATAGGGAAGAATCACTTTCGTAAAGATACTGTGCTAGAGAGACTGTGCTACCAGTTAATTGCTTAAGCTATGGTGATTCTTATTCCTAGATAAGCTTTAAACATAAGCTTTATCTGCTTTTGATGACTGCTTTGCTGCTTGGGGTTTGGGGTTTTTTTTAAATGTGACCATGCTTTTTTTATGTATAAATACAGATTTTTCTCAGTGGTTTGCTTGATACCCTCTCTGCAATATTACAAGTGATTGGTGTTAAACTGGCCTTGTTTATATTCGTATCTTGCGCAAATACTTCCCTCTTTCAGATTAAGGATCTATCATAATGATAGGTGATGCTGATACTTCTGAGTCAAAAGAAGAAAGAAAAAAAGTGCAACAACACTGGCAGAGGGTATTGAGAGAGATTAGCTCAGGGGCTGTGTTTAGCATTGTTCTAAGCTTTTTCCTTTTCCCTAATAAAATTCTGGGATGAGGTGGAAGATTCCCTTCTTATTTGACATAGTGGGAAGTACAGAACTAGGAGGTAGAGGGGAAGAGTTTAAGACAGACAACAACAGAAAGGCCACCTGAGAAATTAAAATGTGAGTGAGAAACATGACCCTCCAAGCATACCATGGCCCTCTTGTATGAGGGAGTCCTCTACTACTAAACAATACTTCATGTACTTAATCACATAAGCTCTTCTGCAGCAAACAGCAAAAAAGCTGTTCTTGGAATAGCCAGAAAGGCAGGCTTGGGTAGCTGTGAGCATTTTGTTGTACTTGACACTTTCAAGAAGTAAGAGGACAAATGAGACTGCAGTAATGACCAGTTAAACCTGGCTTTCTGTAGCTGAGCTATTCCCATGCTAAGCAGCCAATGCAGTCTTTAGCTGTATTAGCCTCTAGTAGCACAGTGATGGCCTGAACCAGCAATGTTAAGGCTCAGCTCTTTGGGCCTGCAGGAGTCCTGTGTGTACTGAGTACAGCCCTGAATAGATTTGGTCTTTGCTTGTGACTGGCTCTTACACACTGTCACAGTAGAAATAATAAGCACTAATCTCAGTTACATCTAATTGCTCTGATTCAATTTCCACCTAGCTAGATTAGAACAGCAAGTGCTTGATTTTTATACCAGTAACCCTGTTCAGATAATGGAAAAGCACAAGTGATGTCAGGAGTGGGAAGTAAACTGGGAATATGATCAAAGACATGACCGCTCAAAGAGCAAAACTGGTAAAGCAGGAAAGGGGAACTGGGAAACAGGCAGCTCAACAAAGCAAACTTTCCCTTGTATAGTGGCTTTCAATTGTTATGTCTTTGGATGGTGGTGGTACTTGGGCCTTGCTGCCGTGGCAGTGCCATCCAGCAGACATGGAGCAGGGACAGGAGCCTGTCCCTGGAGTACAAATGACAAGCAGAGAGGGTGGTGTGTGGCAGATACTACAGGCAGACATCTCTGCATTGCTCCCTCTTTCTGTGCCTGCAGCAGCAAGATGGAACTTGTAGATGACAATGCTGTTATCCGAGCAAGAGGATTGCCATGGCAGTCATCTGATCAGGACATAGCGAGATTCTTCAAAGGTCTAAATATTGCCAAGTTAGTAACTAAGAATTTACCTGTAGACTTGTATTGCTTCAGCTGTGTCGGTCATGAAGTTTCATCTCTTGATTTAAATCTTGCAGAGGTGGTGCTGCACTCTGTCTCAATGCCCAAGGTAGGAGGAATGGGGAGGCTCTTGTGAGGTTCGTAAGCGAAGAGCACAGAGATCTAGCGCTACAAAGGCACAAGCATCACATGGGGAATCGATACATTGAGGTGGGTGACATGGGTTTTGAAATCGTCTTCTCAAAAGGAATGCAAATTACATGCCAATCATGTGTTCTCTTTTCTTCATTTAGGTATACAAGGCAACAGGTGAAGACTTCCTTAAAATTGCAGGAGGTAATTTTTAGGGGATGAAAAGGGATGGTTTGTTCCGTCAGCATCTCTTTTGGCTATAAACTACTCCTGTTGAATGTGACCTTTCATTTTCTGTCTTTGAACTAGTAGTTGGCTGGTGTATTGATTACTGTGTGTTCTGCCGGCAGCAGTCCAAGGTGTTCCATGATTTATCTGTCCACCTTTCTCTTCCACATTCTTGCAGTTTTGAAGCAGCCTGTCCAAACATGATTGGATTGGGCAAAGTGATCTTGCTTATGAACTTAGTTTGTTAGGTCATCTTTATAACTGTGGGAACCTAAATCTTATTGATTGCTGAAAAAATGAAACCAGAGTAGTTTTTCAAAACAACATAACTGCTGCTGCTGTGGAGGCTTGCACATAAAAACAGGCAGATATTACGGTGTAAATACAAAGGGTTTATGGAACCGATTTTCTTCAAATCAAATCTTTGCGTCAAACTTAATGGAGAGGATTTAGGGGAAGTGTTTATTTAAGGGTAATATTAAAATATATGCTGATAATTAAAAGGCTGCAAAACTTGCTCTTCAGACTCTCTTTATCTCTTCTTTCCCTCCATGTCTGAAAGCATACAGAATCTGAATTAAGATCCAATAAGCTGTTGTATCTGCAATACTACCTTAAGATCCTTGTTGCTTCCTGACAGATTTGAACTGGGCATTGTAGGTGACTAACTGGATACCTGAGGTTGAGGCTTCAGAGTGGGTGAGGTTGTTAAGCTGTCAACTAAGTAGCTAACTGATAGGCTTGGTAGTAGTTGTACCATTCAAAGATCTTGCACGGTGACACTGGTGAAGTATGGTGCATGTCTGATACAACCAAACCTTGCAGAATGAGAGAGTTGTAAGTGAAAGAACTGTATTAAGGTATGAACTTGGTTAGCAGCTATCTTTGAATAGGGTACTGTTATGAGCATCACTGGTCTTCTCCTAAAGGTACTGAAAGTAAAATTGGCAGACTTTGACAGTTCTGTTGGGATAAAATGAAATTCCTGAGCTGTTTTCAACATGCCTTTCCAACTTCCTTTCCCAGCACAATGATTTGGGTATTTGGTTGCTATTTATTATGGCTTCGGAGCATGCCAAGGGTATTTCGAAGTAAGGAAGGCAAGGTGAATAGTAGAATAAGTACACACAAGAGATTGACAGACTCTGCTTTCCTTGGGCTTTGAGCATTGCAAGTACTTTCTATTTTTCCTTTGAATAAGGATGACTCTCCTCTAAATAATGGAGTAACTTTATTATACTTTAATGGGAGATGTTGCATACAATATAACTGGTTTATCAGAGGGACACCTTTCCTGACTTTAGAGGCGATTGTTCTACCTGCTTGAAAACTGTCTGTGGGGAGGACATAGCTATGGTAGACTTGCTCATGATTTTACATAGTTGCCTAGACTTAAGTGCATCTGTGCTTTTTCTTGTTAAAGGTACTTCCAATGAGGTTGCACAGTTCTTGTCAAAAGAAAACCAAGTGATTATCAGGATGCGAGGTCTTCCTTTCAATGTAACGACAGAAGAAGTGCTGACTTTCTTTGGCCAGCACTGCCCTGTAACAGGAGGAAAGGAGGGAGTCCTGTTTGTCACTTACCCTGACAGCAGGCCAACAGGAGATGCCTTTGTCTTGTTTGCCTGTGAGGAATATGCACAAAATGCACTGAAAAAGCACAAGGACTTGCTGGGGAAAAGGTACATTGAACTCTTCAGGAGCACTGCAGCGGAAGTTCAGCAGGTGGGTGCAAACCTTGCAAACAGTGGCTTCTTGTAGTCCAGACTTCTACACTGGCCGTAGAGGAAGCAAATAATTCTTGACTGTGACTTGAAAGCTACTTTCACCTTCTCACTCTTGACTCTTGTTGGAATGAGTACTGTCTGAATTTCCATGAGACTTTGCTCCCTTGAAATGTAAGATCTTATGTTATTTGGATGTTCTCAATCATATATACAAACATTTGGGATTTTGGCTTCCAATAGCTTTGCAGAAAGTTATTGTAGGTCTAGTGCTTTACATTCCAGATACTGAATCTGACCAAGTCCAGTGATGATCTATTCAGATGAAGTGTTTAGCAACATATCTTGATTTAAAAGATTTGTCTTTAGTCATTGACACAAAAAAGCAGAACCTTTTGATGTAGTTGTCCTCAGTGGAATGTATCTGAAGAGTTTTACAAATTGCCTTTAAGGGCAGATCTCTGACATCTTCTGCCAGCAAAGGCTGCCCAGCAGAGGGCCTGAAGAGTCTGACTTAACAGGGCTTGGAGGACCATTAATTGCAGTTAAGCTGTCAGGGAATGGAAGTAGGGCTGAGAGGACTGTTTAAGTCTCCAGAGACTTGCAGAGCTTCAGCTGAGGTCAGTAACTTCTAAACATGATTGTAAACGGAGTCATCTATGATGCAAATTATAGCCCTGTCTTTGTAACCAAGGAATTCTGCAGTTCTGTTCTCCCCAATAAGTAAATATTTCAGTGCCTTGTTTAAAAGGTGACACTAAGGATGAGAAGGCAGAGCTGCAATGCCCACTCTTCTTGTTGTATTTTTCTCAAGTGTTCTCATGTTTCTTTGTTTAGTAAAACCTTCTGATAGCTGTATAAATGCAAATAAATCTTGCTTAGAGTTTAAGAGTAGTGATTAAATATTCAGGGAATTCTTCACCAGACAGGGTTTTTGCTGTTAAAATTATTAACAAGAAATCTCAAAGTGTAACTGTCATTCAGGTATTGTGATTCAGTAATACCACTTGAATGGACTATGGCATCCTAGGTCAGGGCTGTTTGGTAGTGAAACATGCTTCTAGTTCCCAGACTTTCCTAAAGTTTTGCAGAGGAGATATTTTTGGGTAGAAGTGTCACCATGACTCTGTAGATGGTAGAATGTTTTAGGATATTTTCACAATAAAACTACTGTAGAAATACAGGTTTCGTATTTTAAGATGTCTTCGGGGAGTTGCATTAATAGTTCAAGTAGATTTTCCAAAACAAAATTGTTTTTCAAGAAAAAATTATCCAAAGATTCTTTAAAACAATGGAATGACTATGTATCATGGAATGAATATGAAAGTGTGCTACATTCTGAGTTTAAACCATAACAGCAGTGCTGAGAATTCAGATGTTCTACAGTTTATCTTTGGATTTAGTTCACTTGTTTCTTGAAAACACTGCCCAAAGTGAAAACAGGTGGCATTGGGGTTATGTTCACTCCCTCTGAGTTAAAGGATGAGTAAGGAGGCTGCCTGTAATCTCTGTTTTTGTTCTGCACAGGTGCTGAACAGGTACTCTTCCACACCTCTCATTCCTCTCCCAACACCTCCAATTCTTCCAGTATTACCTCAACAACTTGTGCCTCCCACTAACATCAGAGACTGCATACGTTTGCGTGGTCTTCCCTATGCTGCCACTATAGAGGACATTCTGGAGTTCTTGGGAGAGTTTTCTACAGATATTCGGACCCATGGAGTTCACATGGTACTAAATCACCAGGTTGGTAGGCGATGTGTTTCTAGCCCCTCTGCCAAATGCCTGTCTATATGAATACAGCCCTGATGATGATATCAGTAGGGGGAAGTACCTTGGGAATTAGCACTAAGGGTATTAGTGGGCCTCCAACCCTCCTCTAAAAGTGTGCTGGCAATAGAGGACTTGAACCCTGCTGTGTCAGCTGCTGCATTTGCTGTAGATGGTTTCTTTTACTGAGACCCATGTGCTGAAAACTAAGCCATTGTTGGAGGGATCGGTGCTCTTGGAGCAGCAGTCATGATCTGACCTGTAGAAGGTTTGAACTGAAGAGTCTTGCTCAACACCATGCTCTTGTATCGGGTGAGGAGTGCCTTCCAAACACAAGTGTGGGCAATGTTAGCTCTCAAAGGAGTGGATTGCCCCTGCCTTGCTGAACAATGTGCCACAAGAGTATTTTGAGACAAATATGACTGCAGCCTTCTAGAGACAGGATTTCCTATGGCTAAGTCGCAAGCTGAAGCTTTGAGTTTCCTGTACTGGGTTCTTGCTTTCTTTAAACAGTCACAGCTAAGCACCAAGATTAACAGCTCATAGATGTGCATAAAGTGTCACATTTTTGCTATTGTTTTCTGGAAACAGTTTCTACCAAAACCTTTTAGACAAAGGATTGTGCATTCTCGTGATCTTCATATTCTTGTGACTTCAGGGGGAGGAGTCAGCAGCTCCCTTAACCCTGTGGAGATGCTCTGAGTGGTTTAACTGAAACTGATTGTTGTGAAATAAAAATGATGGTTCTAAAATTGTTTCACCTTAGGCTTAGTGTCAACCAAAACTACAAAATAGTTCCTTGCCCTGGCGTAGGGCTTCTATGTTTCAGGGGTAGGGGGAAGGAGAAGGGACTGTAGTTACTTCAGTACCTCTCTATCTAAAGATATTCCTGTGTCTGTGAGGACTTGACCTAGCCAAGACTAAAAAACTGTAATGAATGTGCAGTGCTGGGAGAGGCTAAGAAAATACACAGATATTAAAGCATAAGTAATGATTTACGGTAGTATCAGCCCTTGGCAGCAGTAGTGAAAGAACCTGGATGAAGACATTGGTGTGTGCTGTCTGGGATCCTTGCCCTGCCCAGCGTTTTCAGACTCTTTTTTTCTTTTTTTCCCCACCCCCCCTAGATACTGCTTTTGCCTAAGTACTAGATTTTTATCTTTATCTATGTTCCTGACATTCCGGGTTTCAGTGTAAAGGATGGTGATACAGTTGTCCCCTGCAAAATGAGAACTGGCCCAGAACTTGAGTTAGAGCTGGCTTCAGATCTTTCTCTAGTTTTGGCTACTTCAAGTCAGCAGCTGCATATAGCTAAAATTACTCCTCCCAGTGGTGTATCCCTCTCATTTACAGATATAAAGATGTCTTTTTTTTTTTTTTTCTTCCTTCGCAAGCTCATACCAAGCCTTAGGCTAGTTAGTACTCTTCTAAAACATCCCAGTCCATATTGGTCTTTACAAAACCAAATTTAAAACAAATCATTTAACATTGAGCATTTGACTGTATTTATCCTTGAATTTTAAAAATCACAGGTAATAAATGGAGATTAGATCTTTCAATGCCGCATTCTCAGTAAATTGGTAAGAGCAGGTCTCAAAGCACCAAAGTACGCTGAAGTCTCTCCCCTAGGTGTCAGTTTTTTTGACATAAAAGTAATATGGCTCAGGTTAAAATGTATCTTAATCAAAGTAGGTGAATAAATACAATCAAGTTATCACAAGTCGGAAAAACTTTGGAGAGGAGAGCTTAAACATGCAGATGGGTGATCAGGTTGACTGACTGTAATTGACTTTGGAGATTAATATATATTTATGACTGACGAGACTGCTTATAACAGCCCAAGTTATTGCTATGCTGCTTCTTTATGGGACCTACAGAAACATTTCTTTTTTGTCTGCCTCATTTGTAGGGACGTCCATCGGGAGATGCTTTTATTCAGATGAAATCTGCAGATCGAGCTTTCCTAGCAGCACAGAAGTGTCATAAGAAGACTATGAAGGACAGATATGTTGAAGTTTTTCAATGTTCTGCTGAGGAGATGAACTTTGTATTAATGGGGGGCACTTTAAATCGAAATGGCTTGTCCCCGCCACCATGTAAGTTACCATGTAAGTTTTGCTTGGGTCTTGCCACTACACTGTGTTCGGGTAGGTGTTGGACCTCTTTGTTGACTCTGATACTGGTTCTTGGAAAGAATTGTCAGCTGGGGATATTTAAATAAGGTCTTTTTGTCTTAAAATTATCAGCAGCTTGCAATTATTGTTTTTCCCTTTGGTTGTTAATTATTATGACTGAAGAATTACTTTTGCTTTTCCAGTGGCAAATTTTCCCTCTTCTCCCTGAAACTTAACTTTGTTGGGGTGAGGATTCTAAAAAGTAGTTTCTAAGCCCTGCCTAGGCACTAAAGAACTGTTTCTCATTTAAACTGATCTGTGTTTGTTTTTCATCATGGTGAACACGTCAAGTGGAAGACCTTCCCCTTTCACTTGCAAGACTTAATTTATGAAACCGTAGGTAATGCTCCCCTTTGAGACTTAAACACTTGTTCTGCCTTTTGAACCAAAACTGACTGAACTCTTCCTTTGCTCTTTATTGTTGAGGTTGCCTTTTTGGGAGTAAAATACATATGGCTTCTGCCTCAGAGAATTGCAGAAGCTGTATTTCCTTTTAAATTTTGCTTCTCAGAGTTACTAGGAGGACTAGTGACTTCTACACAAATATTTTGGTGAAATGCTGTAAGAGCTTAAGGGCTAACTTACTAAGGATATGTGCCACATAAATCTGAGCCTCTGGGAAAAATAATACTCTGCTTCCAAACTCACAAATGGCAAGGTAGTCAAGTAGGAGCTTTCTCTGTCTCTCTATGCAAGTGTATTTTTGTTGGTGGTGGACTTCTAAAGAAATGTCGTCTACATACTAGTCAGAGCTGCCAATATGGCATCAAGCTTCCTGGGATTGGTGTCTTTTGGGTGTGAGTAGACCTTCAGGTAATCCTTCAGAGATTTTTTTTCTTTCAATTGAAGTATCTTGAGCAGGGGTCAGCAGTAGGTAGTCCTGTGTGTGACAACTATTCCAGATGGAATTTTCTGAGAGCTTCTAGGTTCTTGGGTACAGTCACAAACTTTGGAAACACTTGGGTGTCAGCGTTCCTATTTCCAAGTAGAAATGCCTGTGATGTATTTCTCAGATAAGGCCTTTTGGCCCTGTCAAGGCCTCATTTCACAGTACAGTGAAATGCTGACTGTAACTCTGAATAACAAAATTAAAGGCTTACTTTGTCTAAAGCTTTAGGTTCACTTTTATGACACTGGGCAGGAGAAGAGGAAAGCAAAGGAAGATAATGAAAAAGGAGGGTGGACTCATAACAGTGAGAATTCATTTAGGGCCTCACATCTTGTTGAAACACCACAAAGTGCACTTTGGGGTTATTTTTTTTTTTAAACTTAGTGTTAACACTTGAAGCTGCAAAGCCCTGACTTTCTTCATTCTGCTGTTGATTAAGGGATAGGGAATACCAGGATGAAAGTGTCCTCTGTTTTGTAGAATGTTAGATCTTTATCAAGGAAGTTTCTTTCTTACAGTGGAGAAGTCTCATACTTCTTGATTGCAGACTTCATTAAAATCTGAGCCTAGACAAGGAACAGTGACCTCTGCATCAGAAAGAGACCTTATTCCCAGAGCAAGAGGTGGCTTGTTGTGAATTTTTCATCTTGATTTTGCCTGGGGAGTGGCCACAACACTTCGTAGTCAAACTCATATTGATGGCTCAGATTTATTTTCTGCAGTGAGCAAGGGGATAAGAAGCTTGTTAAGGCTCTTGATGTACTGTAGAGTTGTTGTGTATGTATGGTCTTCATTAACTCTGGAATTTCAGAGGTCCTAATTTATTTTCCATTTGTTCCCTTCAGGCCTTTCACCCCCTTCCTACTCCTTTCCGGCTCCTGCTGCAGTTGTGCCAACAGAAGCTGCTCTGTATCAGCCATCCATGCTCCTGAACCCACGAACGCTCCAGCCCTCCACAGCTTACTACCCTGCTGGGGCTCAGCTCTTCATGAACTACACAGCGTATTACCCCAGGTAAAGCAGAGGAGAAACCGTTGAGGAAAAAAGAAGTCTTTTTTTTTTTTTTGTCTTTTTTTTTTTTCTTCTTCTCTTCAGCAAATGCACAAAGCTCACAAAAGAACATTGTCTGCTCTGCTGAAGACTGGTGATACCAAGAACAGCTTGTTCGGTATCTCATTCAGTGAAACAATTTCAGGATAACTAGGGATTTTCCAAATTTTAGAGTTTGCAGGTAGCAATGGTTTTTTTTGGAGAGTTGGATGGTTTGTTTATTATGTTTTTGCTGCTTTTTTCTTTTTTAAACCTAGGTTACACCTTTAGGTGGAATATTTTTTATTATTTTTGTTCTACCTAACACTACTCTTAAACTTATTTGTTTGCATTGTTATGCCCTCAGTGGGAATTGATGCGTGCAGTAATCTTTCCCATGTCTATACAGAAGACCTTGGTTCCTCTTTAGAATGGGTGGACTGGGGTCTGCCTTAACAGCCTCTAAAATTCTGCCTCTGTTTTTGTAACAAAGTAACTTTTGACTTTTATCGTGAAAACTTTGTTTACTTCTATAAATATTGCATTGAAGCATATATGTATTGAATGCATATGTAAAGCGTATAAAGGCATATTTTTCCTGACCTTATAAACAGCTCTCACAAAGGGCTTTTGCCTCTTCTGGACTTATTAGCTGTCTTCTACAGAACAAAAACTCTGGATACCAGTTGCCCTCTGCAGTCATGAGGCCTTGAAAAGAGCCAAGTTCCCTTTAAGCCATGAACCATTCCTCATGTGTTAGGAAATCTGCTAAACAACTCAAGATTTTTATCTCTGAAGAAGGGACCAAATAGCTACTTAGGAAGTTGTTAAGCAATATGAACTCTTCAGTACCTGTAAGATAAAAAGGTTTTCTTATTACTTCACACTAAACCTATGTGCCTGTGAACTGCCTGTTGTGGTTTTTTATTAAAATGTTTTCTTCACTCATGAGCTAATTTCTATAATGCTTTCAATATCCATTTTATGGTTATGATAATATGTTACCAAACTCAGCCTTGTTAATGTAAGATTAAGAAAAATAAAATTCCAAATTTGCACTGGCAATATAAAACAAGTTTCTCAATAACACTTCTGTATGTCACAAAAACATAGTAGCAGTAATAGTCTGTAGTGACTGACAAGTTTTACTTATTAAAATAATAATAGACTGGCTACTGCAGGCTAAGCGTCAGGCCCTACAGATCCCTCACTGATTGGGATCCCACATGAGTCCTGTCACTGGCTGCTTGGGCTGTGGGCATGAATGTTGATTACAGATTGATCAGTCCCAAGTCCCAAGGTAACCTTTTTATATTCTTGTCTAACTGGCAGTTGTTCACTGTTCTTAGGAAACCATTCTTACATAGCTTCTGTGTTAATTACAAGTACCTCCCTTTTAAAGAAAATAAGGAGACATTTCTGGAGTCAAGTTGGCTTCCTTCTTTGTTGTGAGATTTGGTGTTTAGGTATTGCTTTTCTATCCAAAGTAGATGTTTGATCTACAGACAAATTGTATGTACTCTAACAGCTGTAGTGATTCTTTGTAGCTGACATTTTGGGCTTTTCTTTTTTCTAAAAGGTTTTTACTGCTTTTCAGGCAGGTTCCTGTGCTTTGTAAAGGATGCAATAAGTAACTAGGTCCATTTGAACTAGCAATCAAGACTCTCTTGAATGTAGTCTTCTGATTCTGAAGTTTAATTGAAAAAACATTAAGTATGTGCAGCAGTAAAGAATGGGGCATCCTCTGTACAAGTGTTGCATTTAAATACATGTACGTGGAAAAGCAACACAGAGCCAGTGTGTGATGATCAGACAATGGTTCATAAATCTAGCTAGTGAATATTTATGGAAATAAAGTTTCTTTGACTTGCTGCCAAAAACTTCTGCCACTTAGGTTTTGCAAGGTCAAGTTGCTTTGTAATAGTCCAATTCCACTTTCCACACAGTAATCAACTTAGATGGTGGAGGGGAAGGAGATGTTTTGGTTTTCAGTATCTATCAGAAATCCTAAAACTCTCAGACTTGTCTTAATGTTCTTACAGCTTTGGTGATGAAACCCAGTGGTGTAAAGAAATGGATGCCTTCTAAGTTATTAAAATAGCTTTAGTGAACTCGTAATGAAAAGGAGGGGAGAGCAAGTTATTCGGGATCTGTCAGTCTTTGATATCTCTGTTCAGCTTGTAATTATACCTGGCAACGTGTTCTGACAGCAAATCAGTGGTCTTGCTCTCTGTCTAGTCACAGGCTTTTAGGAAAGAACAATGGGATTCATGGGAGGGAGGAGTTTTTCTTTATCTAATCCTAGGTGTATTAGGTGCTGTATGTACTTTGGAAATACTGAATAGCCACACTACTTGGCAATTGCTAACACATCCTGTAGAAAATTTTATCATAAACAAACTTGAAAGCTATTGCTACAGGGTACGCAGTTTTAAAACTAAGTTGAATCTTATTGTATTTATTGAGTTTTAATTCCATTTTTATCACTTTTAAGCAGTGCCTTTAAAACCTCAATAGTATCTGTCAAAATCCATATATGTAGTAATACATTTATACTTTTTAGGTTTTTTTCAATAGTATTTTAAATAATGTAGTGGAAAGAGGAGCTTCTTACTTGTAGGACTTGTAGCCAAAACATGAGATGGAAACTGAAGCCTGATGTGGGTTCAAACAAAGTGGATAAATTCCATGGCAGGAAATTCATTGTGAATTAGTGAATACGCAGAAACCACACCTGGCTTGGGAAGTCCTTGAACTCAAAATAACTGAAAGTGTTCTTATGTTCTGTGTCCTGTGGTAAATCCTTGTGCTGTTGAACCAAGGTAGGTGGGTGAACTTGTTTGTTGGCAGCTTTGTAGGACTTGTCTTGAGGGATACAGACAGTGCCTGAGTGTGGGTCTGTTTCAATACATTTGTCTCATGGCGGCTAAGTTTGGGTTATCTCCCTGTTGTGCCAGTGTATGTATAGTTCTCTGCATTGGAGTGGTTTGAGGTGAAAGGTCTTTTTATGTGATAAAGGTATGATTCTAACACTTGCTGCACAAGGAAGTATAGGGTAATCTCTTAGTGTTCTCATCTGTCTACTTATGTCTCTTCCTGCTATGGATTAAGTATGGATTTTCTCATTATACACTAATCAACTTGTAAAAGTATATACATGTGCAACATATAGCATTAATATTTATATGTATGTACATGCAGAAGTATGTGTGCATAAAGGTAAAGTGACCAAGGTTAGAAAAAAGTGTCACTTGTTCTCTGTGATGGATCAAATTCTTCATAATGACCATCATAGAAAACAAGTGAGTCTTTTTTTCTAACTTTGATTATTGCTCAGATCCTTATTGAAGCATAATTAAGTGACAGGGAGTTTAAAACTGGCAAACCTAGGAACAAGTGGGCTGGTTTAGGAGCGACAGCCGGCAGCTTTGTTTGCATGTCTCTGTGTCTGGCTAACCAGCATCACTTGACAGAACTGGGTTAGGAAACAACCATATGTGTATTTAGCCTGAGAGCTCTGTAACAGATGGAGAACAGCAGCAGCCAGAAACAAAACCTCTTTTAGTTGTACTCACAGCATCATAGCAACACTCTGGACCACAACTCTTAAACTGTTGTACTTTTATTATTATTTTTTTGTTTTGTTTTTTGTTTTTATACTAAGTATGCCAGCTTGGATTGCATGAGATCACATCTGCAGTGATAGACTCACTGGACATAAAAGCCTCCTGGTAGCTTGTGGTTGCTGTCCAGCAAATTCAGTTCATGTGTTTTAAATCAAGTGGCAGAATCTGGGACTCTTCATTACCAGTCCTTGCTCTCATCAAGCTGCTCTCCATCATGAATTTGTAAAAATGACCTCAACTGTTTGGTCAATGGCACAAACTTGTTACCAGAATGACTGGGGGGACACTTAGTGATTTGGGGGGACACTTAATGATTCACTTTTCTAAGTGAATGTAGTTTATCAAGGATTAGAATAGCAGGGATGCCTTTACTACTCTTTCATTGGAGGAGGAGTTCATTAGCAGGGAAGACTTAATGGTTGCATGCCTTCATAGGCTGTCATCCCTTCATTTGTAGGTTTCAATTAGTAAAACTGCCGTGGTGTTTGAAAAGCAGCAGAACGTTAATGTTCTGTGATCAATAGCTGTATGGATATCAGGATAGTAAAATTTTTTTTTTAAAAAAAAAACAAACAAACCCCACCTTTCTTCAATGCTGCTAAGCCTGTTAAAATGTTGTTAATGGTAGCAGTGTCCAAGTTTTACTCAACCCACCATACAAAATGCCATCATGGAGGTGGGTGGAGACTTCTTCCTTTTGTTTGCTTGATACACTCAGTGATTTGATTTTCAGGTAGCAGCTCTTACTGTCATCTTCTGACTCTGCTAACTAATAAAACATTTGGATTTGTATGAGGGATTAATTGTTACAACATTGTGCAAGCTTGCTGCAGAGATCAGTTTGAGTACAGTTTTCTCTTTTGCTTATTTACAACACAGTTCAGTGGTGGGAGAGAAGATCTGCCTGTTGTGCCTGAAGGCATGTGTGTCATCCATGCAGGTGGCTTTTTAAAACATTTGCAGTGATTTCAGGTTATTCAGGGCACTGAGATACCTTGCTGGATACATCTCTTTACTCAGAAGCAGCCTTCTACAGGGGTGTGTTGAAAATCTCAGCACTACCCAGATCAGACTATTGCAGTTTTCTGTGGCAGCAAGTGTTTCTGGATCCATTCCCTCTGCTTATTGTTGTTGTGCTACCATCACCTTATACAGCTGGGAAACGGATTTCAGTAGGCAGATAGAGTGGGCAACAGGTTATCTAGTTAAATGTGGGGAAGGCTTCTGTACTGAAGACTCTCTTGGTGTTTCCGGGGATAGAGCTGTGTTGATCTTGGAATAAGGCTTTTTTTTCTTTCTTTTTTTTTAATTAAAAAAAATTTATCCTTGTTGAGAACACTGTCTGTGATATTTATCCATGATTAAACAGCAGTCACAGGGATCTTAAATGTTTCTGTTTGATTAACAGGTGACCTGATGGTTTAGTGCTCTTCTGCTATTTGTCAAGTTATGCAGCCTTTCTTTCTTTAAATGTGGATAAACGTTCTAGTCTCGGAAAAGGAAAATTAATCTGGTTGTGTAAATACTTTTGCTAATAACATGTCTTGTTAGTTTTTGTGAACAAAGTACCACGTCAAAACTTTCAACTTTGATGGTTATACCAAAATTTGGTGGTTATACCACAAAATTTACTATTAACTTCTGTATGAATCACTTCTAAAAAGGCTTTATACAGAAGCTGCCTTTCCTCATAGTTTTGGGCTGCTTTCCAGCTATGAATATCATAGGCATTATGCTGCAAGCTTGTGTATACATGCACATTATACCCATGTATGGTACCAGCCCAAGGAGTGCTTGAAAATTCCTGCCAATTTCTGAAAAAAATCTGCTATTCACTGGATTCTGAATTCACTGGACTCATCTGTCAAATTTACTTGAGTTTTTCTGAAGGCTACTTGGTAATGTGCACCCTTTACTTTTTCTGTTGCTCCTGCTGGCCTTAGTCAGAGGATCTGACTTTGGGGTGCTGTAGAGGTGCTCTGTGTCTGCTGAGCTTCCTAGGCGTAGTAGAGGGGGAATAACTTAATCTTGAAACACTGGTGGATGAGTCTGACAAGTTTTCTTTTGCTGCTATCGTTCCTCTGAGTATTACAGTGAGGGATATGGAGTAAGACTAACCTGCAATACAGGACCTGTCTTACAGTCCTGAAAATAACAAAGGCTGTCAGTCAGTAGCTTGATGAAAGGATATTGTCAGTATCTGTTGTCATAAGGCAGAAAATAGTTAATATTTCACAAACTAAAAACTTCCAGGACTACAGATTAAAAAAAAGTTATGGGAAAATTAAGGATAGAAAATCTGTAGGATAAAAAACCTCTAAATGGTGTTTATGCACATATTTGTTCCTACATGCAAATAGTGCTGGGCCTGTTTGTGGTTCTCTTGATTGACCTGCAGGATCCTTGGCAGAGATCTGAAAACCTGCTTGGTTATGTATGTTAACTGCTCCCAACTCACACCCACTTGTAATAAACTACAGCTTCCTTCTGGATATTGGTATCTGTTAAGCAAATGTATAATGGAAAAATGTTAGGAAATCAGGAGAGACAGTGATCCTCAATGTTTCCACATAATATTTTAGTGATGAATGTTTGGGATCCCTTGAGGTGTATAAATGCTGCTTGAATGCCAACGTCAGCCTTTAGAACATGTGAAAACTAGTTCTTTCATCCAAAACTGATTTCTGAAACTTTTGTTTTATTTTGAGATTCTTTGGAGAATACAATGATCTCAGTGATATTGATTGGAAAAAAGTCCAGTCTGCCTTGTTGATTAGATCCAAGAAAGGATTGAAGGAAGGCTTGCATTGGGAAATGCTTCCTATCATATTTGATTTCAAGGACTAGATGGATATAAAGAGTTAAGTGATATGCAACTACTAAGAACAGCTGTAGAAATTCTGTCTGGCCTGATGTAAAACATACAAGTATTTGTTCTTGAGGTTTGTTTGATTAGAGAATACAGGCTGTAATACTTGTATGCCTCCCTGGACACTTTCCATTACATTTCCATGTGTCTACTGCTTTTCCATCTGGAGACATGGCCACTCTAAGTCACTTGCTGCTGGTCCCCTAGGAGGTTGTCACCCCTAAAACTGGGGCAACACAGAATTGGCTGGGAGCAGTCCATATGTTACCTTCTCAGGGAATTGGAGCAGGTAGCACCTTTAGCCTAACCTGTGGCTGAAGCTGTTACCTTTATCTCCAAGGTAGAGTTATGAATTAGGAATTGCTTATAGCATCACAGTGCAAAGCCAGCAGGGTTAGCCTGAATAGCTGGAGTTTTAAACAGAGATGTCAATTTCTTAAAACAGCTAAGGACCCTGTAGAAGGAATAATAAAAACACAAAAAGATGGGTGAAGAGCTCTGAACAGGAAACACTCTTGCCCCAGTGAGGTCAAAGCTGAGGGGAAAGCACATGGAAGCTCAGCAGTGGGGCCAGGTGGCCAAGACAGTGGGAAAGCTGTTCTCTGGGACACCCAGCTGAAGGTGTCATGGCCATCACTGCACATTCTGGTGGCCTGTCTTTCAGCAGAGGTCTGGGAGGCACAGGACCTTCAGTTTAACAGGGATAATTTCCAAAAACCAGGGCCATAACCTTGTTTCAAAAGGAAGGAAAGATTATCCAAGGTGTCTCATTGTGTTCTGGTGCTTTCGTGTTTGGGTTTTTTTTTTGGTGATACAAGCTAACTCTATCTTGCCTTACTAAGTTTACCTCAGAAAGCTGCATCGTGGTCTACTTTGGGGGCTGGGCTTTGTATTCCCCCCTAACAAGAACTCTGCAAAGAAAGCTGACAAAAGGTCTCTTTCCTTGCTCTTCATATGAGTTTTGGAAATAAGGAGGTTGTTCTCATAAGGATTCTGGAAAAAGAATCTCATAAGGCTTCTTAAACTATTCTATATCTCGAGTTCTCTAATGGTGTTCTGTTTTCTTATCTCAGATGCAATGATTACCTTTTCTGGTAGCCTCAGTTGGCTGGCCAAAAGGATCTTGTTAATGACACTTTTTACAAAGCTGTGCAGGTGCAAATAGGCTGGGGGCTGCATCTTTTTCACTAAATCAAAGAGTAAAATAATTTTTTAAATTAAATATTATATGTATAACATGCACCTAGCAGTAGACAGATACTCGTGGATTATGTGATATTTTAGCAAAAACACAACATTTTCTGAAACTGACACTGTCAAATCAAAACTAAACAGGGTCATCTAAGTAGCTACAGTTTTGTGGCAGTTTGAGTACGGCTATGAAAGACGTGACAAAGAATATCAAACCTTCTAACGTATACAAATTATGAGTATCTTGGGCATAAGAAACTTTGTTTTTATTACTCCTGAATAATTATATTATTGTGGCATTAATATTGCTTTAAAGCAAGATAAGCATGTACCTTCATGGCACTAACCTTAATATCTAGCAGTTGCCATTGACCACAAAAGATGCTGTGTCTAAACAGTCCATGAAACATAAGTAAATGGAAGCAAATACTGCCTTGTTGGCAGCTGTGGAGAGTTCCTTCCTCAGATGTATTTGGCAGATACTGACCTGGAGCTTGCATCCAAACTGTGAATGGGCATATCTCACATGGATTCATAGCTGTATTCTATAGCTATATTTTTAAAAAAGAGAGGTTGGAGAAAGCACGGGATGTCTAAAAAAGTTCTGAAGTTGAATGGGAGAAGACTTATTTTCAGCCTCATTAATGTCATAAGGTGACCCGTGGATCTTATGTTTGAGAAACTGAGTAGTACAGCGGTATCTTGATTGTGGTAGTAGTTTTTTAGGGATTAATATGACTATTGATATAATAGAAAAGGCATGCAGGAAACCATTAGTGAGAAGTGTTGTGATAAGTTTGTATGAAGATCCTACTCTACAGCATAAAATCTTGTCTTCCTACAGCTGCTTTTCTGACAATAGTTTTGTCATTGATATAAATGATTACAAGTTTTGTCCTTGGTACCAGATTTTCTCTACCTAGTGGAGCCACTAGTGAAGAATTATTCACAAAGTTACCCAGGAACACAGTTGTGGGCATAAACAAGCATTGTAAGCAGTTCCTACGGAAAAAGGAAAAAGCAGCTCTTTTTCTAGACATGGACAGCTGTTCACTGCAGAAGCAACAGTGTTAAACATCAGTCAATTTCATTTGCTTCATGAAACACTTTGAAGAGATTTCTCTGAAGAGAAACCATGAACATCTATATGTTGTGTCCAGGAATGGCTAGTCTGCCAGATTTGCTTGTTATCTGCTGTGATTAAACTACCCTTTTCCATACTGTGCTGCATGAAGATGACTCAGGGCTTTGCAAATAGCGGGAACTCAGTCAGGGTAAGACTGAAAAGTGGTGAGAAATATGCTTGGGGGCAAAAGCACCTACTGGACTTGGAATCTACAGAGACACTCAAGAGGATGAACTTTAATTTGGAGATGGAATATAGGCTAACCGTGTAGGACTTGGGGCAAGGGATAACTCCTCCACAAAGCATCTGGGGACAGTAGCGTTTGGACTAAACTTAGTCTTCATGAATACCTGTTTGCTTCCTTACATCTGCATTTAAATCCTTAGCTAAAGGGAAGACTGATAGAGCCCAGCAGAAATTTTCTCACAATATTTTCATAGCCTTAAGCTGGGAGAACAGAAGTGAAGGTGCTGTGAAAGCTACCTTTCTAGTGTGGTTTGGAGAGGTTATCCTAGGTCTGAGGAATAGCATGAAAATGGTGATGGAAATTGGTAGGTGCTTGAAGCTATGCTCAGGAGATAAAGCAGAATTATCAAGGTGGCTTTCAGCAAGTATGGGCTCTTGGAGGAGTAAGGGGCTTTTGGGTGGGGGGGTTTGGTTTTGGTTTTTTTGGTTGGTTGGTTTGTTTGGGTTTTTTTGCTTTCATCTTTAAAATTATGTAGTAAGTAGGAAAAGCCAGTGGCATCCTTCAGTATTAGGACACCTTTAGGAGTAAGTGGTCTACGCAAATCTATCTAGTAGTGAACTTGTTAACTTTTCCTTTAGAGACTTTGGGAGTATGTGTGGCTGTGCAGGAGGTGTTTGGCTGTAATCTCCAGGGAAAATCTTGAGACCAGTCAGTTGTGACTGCCAGAGTCTAGAGACTGGTCTTCAACACGATACTGTGTGTACCCACGTGTTGTGCTGTTAGGGCAGGCTGATCGCCCCAGTGTAGTTTCTGTTCTTGAATTGCTCTTGATGCCGTGGTGATGGGAGCATTATGAATGTCTAATTATGCAGCCTGAACTTTGGTATCTGCCCAGCACTTCGAGAGGTTACGGTTGCATAGCCAGCTGCTGGCTCTCTTCTGCACTGGTTTGGTTTCTGATTGCTTCTATCTTAACTTGTGTTTGTAGTATGCACCAAAGGATGGACTTGTACACACAAATGATCCGGCCAGGACAGTGTCCAAAGAATGGATTTGCATTTAAAGGCCCCAGCAGTTAGACTTCCTTAGAGAAGGTAAGGATAATGAACCCCAGGAGATGGGGTTTGGGAATTTCATAGTGTTTCATTCAGATAACCACCGTACTCAATATAATTTTTCATTTGCTGCCCTGGGAATGTGGCCACTCCTTTCTGTGTCCAGAATGCCACATGGCAGCATATAAAACCTTGGCTATTAAAGCCATAAGTTAATGGATTTTAACTACTCCAGTCGTCTTAAGGACTGCTGTGTTGCATGCTTCCCAAGGCTTCAAGTGCATGCTACTTTAAGCTTTAATACCAATATTGAGAGCCTGCAGAAAGCTTCTCAGAGTCAAATTTCTCTGTGGAGCAAAGTGTGGAGATGGTGTTACTCTCTTAGCAATGCACTAGGATGAAGTGTTGGTTAGGCAGAATGAGCCACTTTCTTAGGTAACTGCAGAATCCAATGTCTAAGCTTCGTACTGACATAAAATTGCAGCAATTAAGTGGTTTGTATAATGGCAGCTATTCTCTTGCTTTTGTGAGCTTCTGATCAGGCCACTTTAGCCTTTCAAGTTTGGTTTACTTGATCTTCTATATAGGAACAGTCAAAGGGTAAAGTCATCTAGCAAGCATTTGTGCAGAAAAATGCAAGTTGAACTGCAAGCTGTGTACTAATGGCTGCATTGTGTAACTTAGTGTCATAGTCTCAGTGGAAGATTCAGAAATATATTTACAAAAATGCTTCTGTAACCTCTAGTCTTTTAAAAATACGTAGTCAAAGAAGTGATGAGATTTCTTTTTATGCCTTTTTCTTTCCTCTATTCCTTTCTTCAGCTTCCCCTCTGAAAAATAGCAACAAAAGAGTCCACTTTTCCTACTTTCTTCTGCTTTTGACACAAAGACAACTTAGCCCAAGGTGTAATCTACTTGTGGGCAAAATCTTTACCTGCACCATCACCTCACTGTCGTCTGCTCCAAGTGTGCTCCTATAGCATGTGTAAAAGCCAAAGTGACTGTCTTGGCTCCTTGGTGACCAAGCTGGCCTCTGGCTGGGTTGATAAAGCTGAATCCCATCCCTGTAACTGACGGTCTGAGGCCATCATTAGCTGCTTCGTAGAATCCTGGCCTCAACTATGCTACATCACTTCCTATCCACCTGTAGCTGCTTATCCATAGTGTTGCCATGCAGTGACTAGGTCGGGAAGCTGACCCAGCTGGAAGAGCTCGTGGGCTTTTCTTTCAGTCTGCTCTCCGGCGGTTGACGGCGTGGCCGTGTGATACCTGTGTTGGCCCACAGACGGGAAGGTAGAAGTGGGCAAAGCAGGCACTCAGGGATAGTAATGGCATTGCCGTGTTGGAGTTGATTGTAAAACTTCATCTCAAAAGGTAAAAGGTCATAAACATTAAATAAATTATGGCATACTCTTAGTGAAGCACTCTTTAATAGAAAATGTCATTGAAATTCTGTGTGTGTGAGGTCAAAACTAAAGCGTTTGGTTTCTCTGTAAAGGTTTGATATTTAGGAAATCAAGAAGTTAATATTTGCCTTTATCGTGACCTGCACAACTCTTTCATGCAGATTCCTCCACCCTTTCTGATGTTTTGAACAAACACAGTGAACCTAGATGGAGATTTTGATTATGTTCCCAGGTTTATCACTTCTCAAGTCAATTGTGCTCATGAGAAAAACCACCAAACTCTGGAAATTACCAAATGGACCTCTGTTTTAAAGTTGATGCACAATTTTCAGACATGCGCACGCAGACCACTAAGCCTTTCACTGAGAGCACAGGTGCTGAAATCATGCAAGTCCTTGAGAGTTTCTTCTTGATATAGAAAGTATTAAGCTGCTCTTAACACAGAAACAGTTTAGCTTGAACCTACAAAGTTTGATGTCTTGCATTCTTTGAAATAACAAAAAAGTCTTTTTTACATAATTTTGCACACATTTTAAAATTGTTCTTTTTAATTCAAGTATTTTACAACCTCTAATTTTGCATTTGACATTTTAATAAAATCCTTTGTCTTGTATATATTTGTCTAACCTATGCAAAAGAAATCACTGTAAACTTTATATGCAGGCATATTTTACACAGTGCAGAAATAATTAGGAATGTAAAATGGATTATCTGAGGAAAAAATGCTGTAACTTTGTAAAAATATATGTGTGGGATGTTAAATGCTTTGTCTCTAATTCTTATCTTGTATGCTTTTCATATGCACTCAGGTATTGAAATTTTAAAAGGCTTACAGGAGTAGGCATTTTCAAACTTTGATCACACTGCTTACTCAGAAAATGAGAAATGCAGTTAACTTCTCTCCTGTGGTATTACTTTTGTTTTTCCACCTCCTACTCTACGCACCCTTCCTGGTGTTTCACTGCCTTCTACGCATGAAAAGTAATTGTGATGTGTAGTAAGACCCAGGACCTTGTCTGCTCTAAGGGAGGGTCAGTCAGGGCTGGTAGTTTGAGCTTGGTCTCTCTGGACTACAGCAAGTAACCCAGCACCACAACTGTCACTCTTACCAGACAAAGCAGATGATGTATGTGCTCTTAAATAACTGATGTCTTTTAGCAGCCCCTGGTCTCCCTGCTTGCCCTGGGACTGGGCTTCAGCCACAGGGTTAGATCACCCACCTTTCCATGGCAATTACACTCATCATCTGTACTGAAGAAAGGGGGAAGGAAACCCTGGAACAAAGAGATGTGTGAGGCTAAAAGTTGCAAATTGGATAGGTTCTTTGGCACGTGCAAAATAAATATTGCAGAACTGAGGACTGCAAGCACTTTAGGTAGGTGGTGCTGTAGGAGTATTTAGTTACCATGAGCCCAAATCCACAACAGTGCCTTGGTATGCCTGAAAGTAGGTACAAGGGAGGAAAAAGCAGGGGGATGGGGGTGTGTGACTAAGTAGAAAAACTCTTCCAGACAAGTGATAATCTCATTTCTAGAATCCAATTAGAAAAATTCAACCTTCTCCCTCTTTCATTCTTTCTGGGTTTTTTTTCTTCTCTTCTCTTTCCTGGGTGCCATCCTTCCCCAATCACTACAGCCATAGTAATCTACATTTTCATTTTATCCTGGAAAACTTCATACTGTTACAGTCTAAAGTATTTGATGGGGTATTTTTTTTTTTAATCACTGCTCTGTAAACATGAGTACATTGAACATGATTAATTGATGCAAAATATTTTTAAATGGTATTTCCAACTTTGCCTTCTGAGGAGATGGTTCTGCCTTTAATTATGAGCACAATTATAAAATAGTACTTATGCATAAGGAAAATTAGCCTATATAAGCCACTGGGAAAGTGATGGGGAAATAGAATCCTTGCCTATTAACTGTGCAGGGATATCCCAAGTGTGTAGAGACAGGGAATGAGTGGATGGGAAGCAGTAGGCCAGAAGAGGTTTGGAAATATAAATCACAAACTGAATGCAAAAATAATTGAATGTTTTTGAAAAAACAAACTTCATGTTGGGTTGCATAAATTGGCCTTTTGTTTGGGATGCCTTCATAGTTTTCCAGGTATTTTGTACAGTGTTGCTAAAACTTTAGCAAAAAGTTACGACCAACAGCTTGCTCAAAAATTGCAGAGTGAGCATGGGGAATGTGAAAATAGCTCCTAGAGACCTGCTGAAGGCATTGGTATTGCTTAGTTTGGTGAAAGGAGGCTGGGGAGAGGTATGAGAGCAGTATATTAAACAATACGGCAGTGAAAAGAGAAGGAATACATTCTTCCCACTGTTGATTGGACCAGGAGACAGGAACGGAGTTACAGACAAGAACTAAAGACTCAGAACAAACCTTCTCGTACCAGCAGTAGTTAAAAACTGATCTGAACTGCCTGGGGAGGCTGCACAGTCTCCACCCTGGTAACTGGGGACTGGTTGGCCAAGCACTCACCAGGTGCAGATGTGGACAAGCTGTCTTCTTCAGATGCCCATCTTTGTGGTGATACTGCTTTTTTTCTTAGGACTCTGGCCTCAGATCTTATAAAGCTAGCTGTACATCTTAACTCCCAACTCAGATCATATATATTGTGCTATTTTTCACAAGCTCTCTCATGTTTGGGAATATTTGGGTTCTATATTTTCAGAACGGAATCCTTTATATTCTTTTTCAATATGTCTCCCTGTTTAAATTGATTACAGCATTATATATCATTTAACCTAAAGCTGAACTGAATATTATTCCCCCATGATAATGGGTGTGTGTTTTAGAAAACAAATAAAGTAGAAATGAGGTGTTTCCTACAAAAGGGGAAAATGTGTATGTTCTGTTTTCTTTTTGCAAAATTAGTTGGGAAATCTTACAGCTTTGCTATCTCTGAATATCTCCATTATCTGTTAGACAGGTTCTCAGCTGGAGGCAATTTTATTTATCTAAGCAGGAAAGCCTGAGACTCCATCAGTAAAGATGAAAGTCCAATTCCACAATGTAACGTTCTTGAGGTTAAGAGTATTGATTGAACTTGAGATGTGAATCTATTGCTCATGTGTTTGGATGTGTGAAGAATATGTAATATGAAGGTAATAACTGGAATTAATCTCAAAAAATATGTGAAAATATATATTATACTTTCATAAAGACTATATTTAAATTTGCTGTGTTACGTGGAGAAAGTTTTTCTTTCTTTTCTTTTTCCATGCTTCCACCTCTGTCCTGTTCTGCTTTTCCCAGAGTTACCTCCTTGGCCTCTCTGGAGCTGGGAATAGGGTAGAGTTGGGCTGTGCCCCTCACAGGGTGGGGGAGAAGGGCGGGCAAGGCAGCAGTGCTGGAGGGAAGGGAAGGGGACAAAAGGTGCAGTGAGGAGACCCAAAACACCAAGTGTCCTGTGTGAATGTGGAAGTTCTGTCCCAGGAGACGCGACGACAAGGGGCAGGCATGGCCCACTCCCCAGCATCTCCCATCTGGACTCTGCCCCTCTCCCGTCCTGTGCTCAGAGAAGGAGCCTGTGTGTTTGCCAGGCTCGCCACCACCTCAGAACAACTGCTTATTTTGGTGTGTGCTCAGAATGGCATGTTCAGCTCAGGGAGCCATAGGAGCTCCTTGTTTTGCTGTTGTTTAATCATTAATCACTTGAATGGAGTTATAAACAAACAACTGTGCTTGCTTGCATCCTCAGCCAGAAAGGAGCCAAGTGATCCCTTTACACACCATAGGTAAAAGATGGGCTACTTGGCAAACAAGTCTGGGCAGTCAGAGTGAGCGTAAGCAAGATGAGTTTGCTTTCACCCGCCTTCACCACCTCTGCCCTGCTTGGTTTGCGAAGCTGATGGAAGGTCGTGCTCTACTAAAGGAAACAACAGAAGGAAATTGTTTTCATGGTGTAAATGGAGCATGGTGATAAAAACTGTTCTCCTGTGGCTCTTGCATGTGCTGTGGCAGTTACTTGGTGTACTACCTGCATGTCTCCAGGGGCTGTGTAATCCTGCTCTGCTGTGGGAGCTCCTGCAATGAGACACTTCAGTAACAGAGTCACAGCAAACCCTGCTGAAAGGATATATGGCTGAAACACTGGCTACAGAACAGAGCTGGAAAACAGCTCAAAAACACTGTGGCTGCACTGAGAAAAGTTCGATACCACTCCTACTTCTTTGTTCACTCACGTGAGAAATGAGACTGCACACATGAGCCTGGCTCGGCTCGAGGGAGAGGACTGATTGAGTGGCCATAACTGAGCAAGGAGCCCACATGAGCTCCAGTAAAACCCTACCCTGACTGGCTCTGACTGCCTATAAGATGTCTAAAACACAGAAATACCATACCCAAACTTGGGGTTTTTTTAACTTGTTCAGTTAATGAAAGATATCACCCCTGCCTACAAGGTATGCCCCTATTCATATCCTGGGGCCTTGATTTCATAGTTTGAGAGCAAACCCATTTGAAAATCCCTTCCTCCTCACCAGCTGTGCTTGCACCCAGCCCTGTGCCACCACAGATCACCTTGGGTCCTGGGCATGGCTCCAAGGGCACCCTTAGGTCTAGAGAAGCAACAGAGATCTTTGCTGTGTAGTTGGCTATTACTGAACACAGTTTGGGGTTGGGTCAACAGTGGTGGCCACACACCCAAGGGAGCCCTGGTGCAGAGCCAGCAATGAGCAGGGAGCTGAAGGAGCACCATCAACAACACAGGGCTGTTACTAGAGGATCACAGGATCCCAGGCAATGAAACAGCCTGAAAAGACCCAGGAGAAATTTAGGGAAGGGCAGCTGGATGCTCTCACCCTGATGATAGAACTAGCACATCAAATCATCCCACACTCAACCAAGACTTCCCATGATGGGTGAATGGGGGGCAGAAACTCATCCCACCCAGTCTTGTTGTACCACAGAAGAGAAAAAGCAGGAATGATTTGTACCACAGAAGAGAAAAAGCAAGAATGATTTGGACCTCAAAGGCTACAAAGCTTGTCTATCCTAGCAATCAATGACTAATCTCATGCTGATTTGTGAGCCTGACTGGTGATAAAAGAATGGTCCTGGGCTCACCACGCTCAGGGAGCCTGGGGTGGGAGTGCTGAGGCCCTGCTATGAACTTCTGCTGGAGTTTTGGGGGTTTGGGCAGGGGCTGAGCCTGTGCCAGCTCTGCTGCAGTCAGGTCCTTGATGGGGAGGGAAGGAGGGAGGAGAGTCCTCTCTCACATGGCTGCAGTCACATTTAAGTGCACTTAGCAGTGAGAGCCCACCATAATAGCACAGGAACAAAATGAGAATGTGCAGAAATGAGTTCAGAGAAAATTGAAGATGGCCTACATTAATCAGCAAGCCTGGTTTGATTTTTAGAGAGCTGTTGTATGTTGGTGCCTGCAGAGAGAATCTGTCCATCACTGTATAAAGAAGCATCGGCAGCAGAACGGGATTTTGTGAGTACTTGCTCTGAGTTCTCTAACACCAAACCCCTTGTCTTGTGTCCATCCATGCACGGGGGCAGTGGCATGGCGTGGTGCAATCCAGAGGCTGCTGGCTCTGTCCGTGCTGTCTGTGTGTCCCTCTGGCTGCTCCTCTGGCTGCCAGGAGAAAAAGGACCACCCATGGCTTTGCTTAACTTCCAGTCTCAGCCCCTACATCAAAGCTAGCATGAGGTTACAGAGGAAGGTGTTTGTGCTGCAAGCTCCCCAGCAATCCCAGCCTTCCACAGGCAGCAGCAGCTTCTAGCACGTGCTCACCACATGAAAAGGCACAGCAGTGCTTCACCTGCATTTTTCAGGAGACTGAAGTGTAACTTGGAGGGCAAGATACAGGCCAAATAAAGAACAAAGCAGCCTATTTACTTAAAAGTTTCAGCCCATGCAAGTCTGCCTGCAGGTGAAGTGGGAAGGGATATTACATGGAATAAATGTCACAGTGATCACAAAGTAAGCACAAAGTGATGGAGTGACATTACTAGAGCACCCCACTGCTTGTAAGCCATCCCTGAAATACGGTTACAACCAGATGGGAAACACTAGTAAGATAGAGTTCATAGATGGGCTTTAACACTTGATTCTTTTTCAGACAGCAACTGCAAAAATAGTATGAAATTGAATGACATGTTCATTATTTCTTTCTGACTTCCAAGTTTAAAAGCAGCCCATGTTCAAGGAGACTGCACCCAAAGTTTCAAACCCAACCTGATCTCCAAGTCTCAGACAGGCTGAGCCTCCTTTCAAGGCAAGGTCACCAACTGCAGCTGCTCTGCGTGTTCAGTAACACCCTCACTGGTGCCTGGTGCAGGCCTCCGACTGTGCAGATACCTTGGGTTGCCACCACCCCAGGAGCTCATGGGCTGTGGGGGCCCTTGGTCAACAATGCCACTGGAGCTTCACACAACACCACTGGGGATGTTCTCCTCCCTGCTGCTCCCCAAGCAGGATCAAAAAAGTATAACAAGGTAAAAATGAATAAATAGTGACAATGTAAGACTGGGTGCTGTGGTTAGCAGTATGCCACAGGGCAGTAACAGCATATTTGAGGGCATTACTCAGATCTTCATCCTTTGTTGGAAAAAAACAAGAAAACAGTGTTTGGGAAGAGCTGGGGGCACAACTACCCCACCTCCACAGACAGCAACATGCTGGGCAAAATCAAACCACCCACCCAGCACTGTGTGGCAGGTGGGAAAAACTGCTTGTAACCAAGCTCTTGGCCACAATGGGCTTGAAAATAAACTCTGCTTCTGGTCTATTGTGCAGGTGATTTTCTCCCCCTCCCAACTCATTATAAAACCTGTGAGCTGTGACCAGCTTTTTGGATGCTACAGGCAAGTAATTCTGCTATTGAAATGTCTGTCTGCGGTACGGCGAGACCTGGCATCGCCTCCACCAGCTGAGGCTGCGGCCGCAGAGCGCACTTCCCAGCCCAAGAAGATGGAGGCTGGTAGGTGGAAATACAGAAAGGTAGTGTCTTTCAAATCTGTCTCTGGTGTGCTCTGGGATAAACGTATAGCAGCTGAACCAACTAGAAGGAAGGAAATTTCTGGTTTAATTAAATGAGCAAACTGAGCAACCAGATGCTAGAGTAAGGAATCTAAAGAATAAAGAATAAAGAGTAGCTGCCACTTGTCCAGGAGAGAACTTCAGTGTTGGGGGCCGGATTGGGGATGGGCCACTTCCTCCTGCTCCTGCCCATGAGAGAACCATTGTATTGTCTCTTGGCATGTAGGTGACTTGCACTGACATCAGTGGTGATCATACACTTGCACTGGAGGGGAAAGTGAGCTTTCCTTGATGGCAGACGCTGACTCTCCCTGCAGTGCACACCAGGATCACCTGACAAATCCCATACGGTTGATGCACAACATGCTTTGGGTACTGACGGATTTACAGAAAGCTGCTTAAGGTGGAAGGCAGCTGCACAGCAGCTGTAAAAGGCGTCTGCACATCCTTATTTTGTTGTGTTCAACTCAACTGAACTAATAACACGAAAAGGCAATTTCAAAGCATCTTGCAGATTACCTTGTCCAAGAGCTTCTTAAGAGCTCACACAATTAGAGTGCATTTGATCTAAAAATATGGCATCAGTCGTGACAGTGTATAATAGCTCTAATGTTTAACCCAGGAGAATCAGCTCTGTTAAGTGTACCACTTTATAATTGCTGGCACCTGGGAATAGCATTTGTGTTTCTGGGTCAGTCTTTCAGATCCCAGTTTGTCAGACTAAACAGCACTGAAGCTCTTCTACCTAAAATGTAACCTCGCTCTGTATTGTGCACTCCAGTAAATCTAATGGCCAGCAACAGTGCAACAAAAGTCATGCGGGCAGCTGATGTCTGTGATTTAGTCCATCCTGAAATCAGTCTTTGGCACCCCATTTCAATGCAATTTGTGTGCAATGGAAGTGTTTCTGCTGTTATTTCTGTTATTTCAAACCTGACAGTGCTCACAGTCCCCTTGCTCCACCCTACAGAGCTTACCCTGGTCCCCCTGCCTGGAGACTCCATGACAGCAGAGTCTAAGCTGGGCTCAGGGAACCTGCATTTCACCTTACTCTTTGCTAGCCAAGTGGTCTGATTTTTTTTGAGTTTAGCACAAGATGGATAATGAGCATTATCAGTAAGCAAGAGAAAGTGCAAACGGCTTTTATCTCCACAAAGCCAGGCGGTGTGTCCCCCCACCGGCTTGGGGTCAATGGCGTCTATCTGTGAGGTTAAGAACTACCAGCCTCTTATCTACAAAACCTCTTGCAACAGAGAGACCTGAGATACCTTATTTTCAGGCTCTCAAAACAAAGGCTTATGTCGACACTTTAAAGTTTCATTTTGCCAATCGGGAGTTTGCAGGGCTTGGTGTGTACCATCCCTGGCCAAACAGCCACATCGCAGGACTGCTGTTATCACAAAAGTGAAACCTATTTAAACTGTCATCCTGCTATCGAGTATCCCAGCCCCAGTATGTCCGAGGAGAAGCAGGTAGTCAGTTCAAGGGCCAGAGCTGTTTGCTTGATAAATATTGATGGCATGGAGCAAGGAGTTTGCAACACATTGCAACACGGCAAGAAGTCCTTAAAAATGTTCAGAGGATGGAAATTGCCGGCACTGTTGTGATTTTGAAGCTCAAATAATAAATGATTCAACAACTGTACAGTTACCATGGGGATGAATTCTCATTGAGCCTAAAATTACCAAGCTGCTGACAAGGACCTATTTTTAGTATCAGCAGATGTGTATCTTTAAGAACATCAGCACAGACCTACTACTGTGTGTTTGTGTATGCATGCCTGCTTGCTTGTAATTGAGTTTTCTCATGCTAATAATAAAAGCAAAAATAAGTAAATGTCTGACTGCTGCAACAGACAATGCAGTGATTTAGGCTGGGGGTGATAAGTGGAAGTTGCAATTAATACCTGATAAATAAAGCATGCAAAGTGGCCAGATTGCCAGTATGTAACTGAACTAGTAAGCAGAGCCCTATCATTACTGTCAGCTAACGTGCTGCAGTAATGGAATGTCTATTTTTGGTGTCTGTGAGTATCTAATGGGAAGCACTCATCTGCACTGTCAGAGCCCCACGACACAGGAAAACGGAGGCTCAACGCTGACACGAGCTGCTGGCACAGAGCCTGAATCTCCACACTCAAAGACGGCGTTTGCAAGCGCTCTCCCTCTCCTTCACACTTGAGGGAGGTGCAAGGATAACCGCGCAAGGAAGTCCCCAGATCAGGCGAGGTGCGAATGCGCGCCGAGCAGTGACGGCGCAGCCGCTGCGGTGCCGCGCCGCGGAGCGCTCGCTGCCGGCCGAGCGCCTCATCCCCCGTGCTGACTCACCGCTCCGCAGCCCTGCTCGCTGTGCCGCCAGCTGCGGAGCGGGTAAGGGCCCTGCACCGCTGGCTTTCACGGAGTTTTCCTCATTAACTCTAATAGGATGGGCTGGAGACTTGCCTTTTTTGATAGCCTCGTTTTGCTGAGGGAGAGGCCGGAGGGTGGCTATAATGACATCTCATTTGGTGATAAAAGGATTGGTTTGTTTTTGCCAAACACGTAGCAGGATAGACGTATCTGTGCTCGCCTCTTGGCACGCCAGGGCAGTACATGTACATGCAATGGGGTTTGCTAGCAAACCAGCCCAGCAAAAATCCAAAGCAGTACATTGCAGCCGGTAGGATAATAGGGTATTACAGGAGACAGTTCAGCAGTTTTGTTCAAAAACCAAACAAGCTCTTCTAGTTTCTGAAAGGCAGGGATGGAGACCAGGGAGAGGACTGTGGCGGTCCAGAGCAGGCAGCAGTGCTCCTGCCTGCGCTGCCATGTGAGGCCCTGGTCATGCCTCCCATGGAGAGCAACGGGGAATAATGGCATTTCAGATAAGAGAGAGGAGAAGAACTAAGGATCAAGAAAAGCCCTGGTGCCAAGACACATTTGAAAATCCACCCCATGAATGGTCTTCTGCCCCAGAGTAAATTAGGTAAAGGGGCCCAATTAAACCATTAAACCATGATGATTTCCCATTTTTGATATTTAATTAGGAAAGAATGGTTAGTTCCTCAGAGTTGGCTCTTTGAGATGTCCTGGCCAAATACACTCTGCTCTGGGAGCGTACGTGCGTCTGTTACAAATGTCTGACTCTGCTAAGAAATTCCATCGTGTCCTGTCACCACAGAAAACTCCACCACCTCCACTTTTTTTTTTTTTCTTAGTATTTGTTCTTGTATAACTTAAACATTTGGGGGAGTTTGGTTTGACACCAAAGAAGCTCTTCCTGTGAAAGCTAGCCAACCAGTATTCCAGGTGAGGTTTAGAGATGCTCTCATTCAGAAAGACTGAACAACTTGGTCATGGTGCTGAAGATTAAAGTGAGAGCTTCAGGAGATCTGGACAGCTGAACTGCCTGGGCTGGCCATGCCCTATTAAGATCATACCTGGAGGCTTTCATCTGAATTTCCTAATGCTCTTGTCAAAGAATAGGAGGGTATGCACTGGGCAGCAGAAATGTACAGGGCACACAGGCCTGTCTGAGAGGTGGTCTCAGGCTCATGGCTTATCTGAAGCAAAGGATGTGAATTTAATTCTGTACCAAACAGAAACTTGACTTCACATTCAATTTTCAGCTTGAACAACCAAAATTGGAGGCATTTTGTTGTCCAGGCACAGACATCAGAAACACCCACACGGGCAGCACCTAGACCGTTTTCTGGGAAGTCACTGGTTCACAGGAAGCTGCTTCCTGATACAGAGGGTGTTGTCAGCTCTTGTCAAGTCCCAAGGCACTGGGTTTACTGAGACAAGAGCTGCCACTATGAACACAATCCTATGAGCACAGGGGACTGGGGTCCTTCAAATCCAGAAAGGACTTTTTTCTTGCCTCTCAGGAATAACCCTTGCCCTTGGGCACACATGAACATTGCACTGGTTTGTTTCCTCTTGAGTCCAAAGGTATGATCCAGATGATCCAGATGTGAGCCATAGGGGAAAGCAAGGATGCCCAAACCACAAAGATGACATCTGCCATCCTTTCTGTCCTTTCAGTCTGCCTTTTCCACTGCTGGAGAAGAAAGTGCATTTGTCTGCCTGAGCAGTATCAGCTGAGCAGGGGATGTTCTCCTTGTCTTAGATGAGTAATCAGTGCCTGGGGAAAGGATGTTATTGCTTTTGAAGCCTCACAGATTTCAGTGAGAAATACCAGAATCTACACATAGAAGAAACAGAGAAGAATAGTCTTTTCAACCATAGGACCCTAAATGAGAGTAGCACGCAAGGTGAATCAGGGTGAATGAAACTGTGCCAGGAAATAGCCTTGAAATTACTTGCTTGCTAAGGACTACATTCACATAGCCTGGATTCCTTATTCGTAGTTGAGATTTAGGGAAACACTGAGTGAATTCCATGCACTGCATTAGAAGGGAATATTTTGCTGCACATGGATGTGCCGACTTTGTGAGATCATAGGATAATTCAGGTCAGAAGGATCTCTCAAGAGATCTCTAGTCTAACCACCTGTCCAAAGCAGGGACGGGTCAGACCATGTTACTCAGTGTTTTATCCAGTCCCACCAAGAGATAGAGACTGCAACCTCAGGGCAATCTCTTCCAATGTCTGACTGTCTTCATGGGGAAGAGGTTTATCCTTATATCCAGGACATAAGGATGTGGTAGATTATATAATCAACTTTGCTGTGCCTCAGAGACATCACCAAATACAGTGTGAGTGCTAACATCTGAGTAACAGCAGATATCCAAGGGAAGCTGTTGATGCCAGGATCACCCAGGGCCATGTATTTCAGCTGTGAAGTGACAACGTAAGTGCTGAAGTCTTTGCTACTGACAAAAGTTTTGTCTTGAATGCACAGTCAAAAGAGCAGCAAGATAATAGATACCACTTGTACATAATTTTGTTCACTGTGATATGGGTTAAAGTGCAGCAGCAACTAACTAACTTAAACAAAGAAAAAGGTTACTTGAAGATGTAACTGCTACAACTCCACTGCTTTCAAAATCACTTTGCAACAACCAGGAAGCCAATAAACACGCAGGTTCTGTTTTATAGCCACAACTATGGAAATCAGACGTGGGCCGTGCTGTACTTCCCCCATTTCTCCACAGAGGCCAAGGCTTCTGTGTGCAGCATTAGACAAAAGATTCAGATCTCAAGTGCTGGGATGTTGAGGAGTACTGATGCAGGCCAAGTTATGTCTGTCCTGCCATCTGTCCTGCAAACCACAATCCTGGAATCAATCAGTGATGGGAAAAGGGTAATACCCCAGCCAGACCCAGGCCAACAGCACACCAAAACAGAAGGAAGGGCTGGCCGGTACTGCCCACGGCCAGTCTCCACATTTCTGCACCCTTTTGTATGTTGTCAGGGATAGATACTCAAACCTGTCTTAGTTTTCTCTGCCACATTACTGTTTTTTCTCATCAGGAAGTTACTTTTTAGCTACAGTTCTCCAGATGAGTCTCTAACAATCTTTCCTCTTATGATGGGGCTCCATAATCTGCTCTCAAAGCTTTCATAACCTCTTTCTCTAGAAATTAGTAAGGGGAATAGAGGTTTGTGTGCCCTTTTGGGTTTCAGTGTAGATCTTTTGGTTTAGAGTGTCTAAAACTACATTTTCTTAGGTGTCGTTCCCATCCTTGTGTTGGTTCAAATCTCAAATTTCTCTTGCTCATCTTCTGTTTCTCTTCCTGGTCAACTCCACTGTGTCCTGAGGAGTCTCTTCACACAGAGCCTGACTTCCAGTCCCACATCCCTCTCCAGAGGTAGCTTCCCCTGGCAACATCCATTCCTGCTATTTGCTCATCAGCCCTCAGCATTACACACAGACGTCAAGGCAGTCAGGTTTGATGGGCTGGCCAGGCTCTCTGCTTCTCACAGAGAGACCCTTGCTCCCCGATAGTGCTGATCACCCTCCCACCACCTTCCACACAAGGCAGATTTACACCTGAGCAGACACAGGCCAGGCAGCAGGACAGCTCTCCTGGCTGGGAAGGCACGGCAACACCCATACCATCATGCACAGCTATCAAGAAAGTCAGCTGTAGCCATGACTAAAGCTCCATTACCCAAAAGCATGGAAGGGACTGTAAACAAAAAGGAGCCAAACTGCCAGACATCAGGACAAGAGCTGCCAGGGTCTCTTCCACCATACAGCAGCTGATATGAAGCAGCTGACTGGCATCCAAGATATTGAACTGGAGCTCAGGTCTTACTCAATATGACAGTCCCTCCAGTTTGAAAAGTTTAGTTATGTAGGAGGTGATTCTCGCCCTCTATGTTGCTCTCGTGAGACCTGGAGTACTAAAGGGGGCCTACAAGAAGGCTGGAGAGGGACTTCTGTCCAGGGTATGTAATGACAGAACAAGCGGGAATGGCTTCAAACTGAGAGACAGTTGGTTTAGATTAGGTATTAGGGAGAAATGCTTTACTGTGAGGCTGGTGAGGCACTGGAGCAGGTTGCCCAGAGATGCTATGGATGCCCAGTTCCTGGAAGTGTGCAAGGACAGGTTGGATAGAGTTTTGAGCAACCTGATCTAGTGGAACATGTCCCTGCCTGTGGCAGGGGAGTTGGAACTGGATGATCTTTAAGGCCCCTTCCAACCCAAACCATTCTATGATTCTATAACTATCACTTATGAAAGATCACCTTTGGTGTCACTCTATTAATCTCCTCTGCTGAGTCACAGGAGTTCAAATAAATTGGACTGAACTACTTGTGAAGCTGTAATCGCCCATGGAAAATCAGTGCTCTATTAAGTTTTACCATTCAAGTTAACTTCCTCTCTCCAATTTAAAACTTTCTAAAGTATATGAACTTAAAAGTAGTGCCTCCTGGATAACACAATTTCAACTTCTATGTGTCTGCAACCATACTTAAAATTACTGAAGCCAAAATAATTAAGACTTTTAATAATAGATAAGCTAAAGCCATTGCAATGATAAGGCAGATCTCTATCCTGCTGGCTGCAAACTTCAAGTCACTCCCACACAAAGACATCCTTCAAAGAGTTATTTAGCACTGATATATACCTGACAATAAGGATGCTTGTTTTGTTTAGGAGGAAGCAGGTGAACCCAAACCCATTTGAAATTCTATTTCTTACAATAATTTGGTAGTTCTGATAGGGTCTGATCTGCTTTAACTAAGGTACGACCCGTTCAGCAGCAGCTATCAAGGCAATGCACCCACAGGACATATGCAGTATGGCACTAAAGATACATCTGCCTTAACTTTTACAAGACAAATAGCAAAAGTATATTCTTCCATAGTTTCTACTATATACCAAATTTTCCTGAAATTTTAATTTTAAGTCTAATTAATAGCACATGTCCTTTGTGTAGGGCTTAGTGTCAATAAGCACTTGACCCTGAGCACAAGTACTCACATCTGATCCATGTTTGTGTGTGCACATGCACAGTAGCCAGGCTGAGCATGGTTGCTCTTTAGCCCTGAAACATCCCTATTTCACTGCAGATTGGAGAACAGGATCAGTACAAACCAAATGTGCTGTGAAAGCGTCTCCAGGAAAACAAGAGGAAAAGTGAAAAAAAAGGCTGTGGATCACTTCTAAATCCCCAATGAGATAGGCAGTTTGACTTCCAGAGATTCTTGACATCTGTGGCCTCTCTTAAAAGGAAAAAAATGAACAGGTGGGAGAAGAACAGATCTATACAGATGCAGACGTGGAAATTCATGTCTCTTATTTCCATCCTGCTACCAGTCTGGCACACTCCAGGCTGACTTACTCCATTTTTATGGAAATACATTTTATGTGTCCTGTGATCCAGGATCCAGCCACAGTTCAGGACAGAGCTGAAAGAAGCTGAAGAAGTTTGCATCGGAGGTGTTGAAGGAAAGCAGCTGTCAAAGCAGCCTGGTGAAAGCTAACAGAAGAGCAGAGCAGCAAGATGGAAAACATAAATGTCTACTTTTTTACCTTCCAAAACAATGTACAGATGAGATATCACATCAGTGGGGCATACCTGTGCAGTAATTGACAGATAGGTATTGCCAGATTAGCAACTGCCTATACTGCATGCTAAAATCCAAAGATGATTAGGTATCCCCCTCATTTTCCATTTTTCAGGAGAAGCTGGGGATGTATGTACATGCATTCAGCTTCAGTACCTGCTTAAGCACTGTGTGGTTTCCTCTGGAAAACTACTAGTCTTGTAAACAAGAAAAGGCATTGCAATGTGGATTTAAGAACACTAATAACCTAAATTTGCACTTTAACTTAGAGCTCATGCTTCTGTAGATGTAAGCCTTGAAACTAGGACAATTGTGCTGCAGGTAGAATAAGCCCCAATCTCTTATGGTAAAATGCTTAGAGCAGTAAATATTTATTATTAAGCCAGCCAGGATCCATTTCCTCTAATTAAAGCATTTTCATCCTGGTGTTGTTTCATCCCTTACCACCAAATGAAAAATGGGTTTAAGTCAGCGCTACTCCTGAAAGTGATCCCCTTGAGCTGGAAGACTGCATTTCTCTGGACTGTAAAGTCAATTAGAGACCACCTTCTGAGGGGCAGCTGATGACACAAGCCCCGTAGTATGCCAGGGAGCAGCGAAGTTCCTTGGATGAGGACTGAAGTACCTACACGGGAGGAAAATGAAAGCAGGTCCATTTATTCTCGAACTTACCACCTGGCTTCCAAGCACAAAAGTCCCAGCAGGACTTCACTCCCCCTAGCTTTAAAATTGTTGCTGCTAAAAAACATGTACTTGGGGTTGGAACTGAACATATTAAACTTCTTCATATAGATCAGGAGCTTACAGCCTTTCCTCAGCACCTCTTCATGAATGAAGTCCTGCCAAGTCAGTGATTACCAGGACAGAGGGACAAGGTGTTTTTTACAATTTCTTTTGATTGCTCATGTCCTAGTGCCTGCAGTGATGAAGAGCACCCTTAGCTTGCTGTATTACTCTACCAGACACCACCATATTATATAATGGGAAGCAAAAATAATACAATTTAGATACAGGATATTGCACAAGGAACAGCTAATGCTGCACGCCTCTGAATTTATGGTGCCTGATTTCCTGTAGCTTCCTCTGTTGTGGAGTTTACAGTGTTTACTAATGTGGCTTGGGCACACTGCAGCCTTCCTCTCTCTATGGGCACCAATTCCTTCTTTTCCAGCAGCTGCCTTTTGCCAAGGAAATTGCATAATGGCAGTTCTGCAGCTTTGACAAAGGTAATTGAGGTTAGTCACACAGTTAAAACATCATTTTTGGAAGAGAAAAAGTGAACCAAACTAATTGACTCAGGAAATGAGTTTGCTGATGTCATTTTTGTGTTCCCCCAAAGGCATTTATGTAGTCATTGTAGCACTTTAAGTGGTATTTCCAGTTACTTTTAAAAAAACAAAAACAAAACCAAAAAGAAAACAAAACAAAAAAAAAAAAACAAAAACAAAAACAAAAAAACCCCCACAACACAGGAGGAAATTCCCATAGAAGTTCAAAGGAAATTTTCTGTTAACTTCACCTGTCCCCAAGTTCATTTCATTGCAGCTAGGATTTCTCCTCTGATTTCCAACCTATGTTGTACAAACTGAATGAAGGACACTTGTAACTTGCCCTCCAACTCACACATTGCAAGGTTTATAAGGAGTTAACCAGATCATGGCTACCAAGAAGTGCCTGAGCTACAATATTTGAAGTCAAGTGAACAAGCACATCAAAAGTACCTACCAAAAAGCAGCTGAAGAGAACAAAGCTACTTAACATTTGAGAAGAGCAATATGACATGGACAAAAGACATGTAAAAGTGAAATACGACAACCACAAGCTGAAAAAATGGCCTGGGTAAGGCAGGGAATGCAGGGTGAGGAGAGGAAAATCATGGGGCTGGGGACTAGGAGGGGATCAGGAATGGTTTTTAGATGGAGATGATGGAGAAGTCACCAACACTGGTACTGGCTTTGGCTGACCAGAATTGTGCATTAACCAGCATACACACTTCTTCTCCCTTATGTCTTCCATAAGATGTGCTTGCTATTTGCTTGAGAGACTGCTTTAAAACCTTATTTTAAGGCCCTAGGGCAGAGTCCCTACTTTCCTGCCATGTTTATCATGCCAAGGACCATACCAACAGAATTTTTACAGCAGTTTCCAAGTGCTGGTACAATACACAATCGTGAGCTAGAACAGAGACGGGTCACACAAGGGAAATAGCAGACAAAAATCATTCTACCTGCCAGACTTCTGCCTAAATTGAGTTACTTTTAAGAGCTCAGGGAACATGGGATTACACACAGCAAGACAGAACTAGGGTGCAAAGCTGAGTTTTGGGCAAGGAGTCAGGAACAGCTGTCCAGCCATGTAGAGAAAACTCAGGAGTTAAGCAGCAACACAGACTATGAATGAAAAAGCTGTGACAGCCCAGTGCCATCCTAGTGCAACACCACAGAGAGGCACATTGACAGATGAGGTTGTGAGTCTTCAGTGCATTTGTTTACAACATTATTTAAAATCAAGTTTACCCTCAAAATATAGCTCCTCCAAAATATAATGAAATAAAATTTCTTCCTCAACACATTGAAATGTCACCTGTTACAAAAATTTAGTTCTACAGCTCATGTTATTCTCTGGAAAAACAAGTTTTTTGAACAACTTCTTTTCTTCACAAAATGGAAAAAAACCCCCTAAAACCTCACTAAATGCCTATCATGAAAACATAATTTTATTCCAGAATTAAAGCTGTAAGTAAACTATATTTTCATTTACAAATGAAGGAAGTTTAAGCATACTTTGAAGGCCAAATGTATTTTCGTTTTGCTTCTCTAAAAATGAGCAACTAGTATTTGAGGACCAGCACAAACTATATGTACTACAGAAACCTCTGAAACACAGATACATAAAACTTAGAAAAATTGTTATTACCTGGGTCAACACTTTTTATCCTGTTTGGGAAACAAAGTAGATGGTGACTTTTATATCACAGTTTGCATGCCTGCATAGCGCAGCACAAGGCCAAAAAAAAAGATAATTTGCAATGAATCAATGGAAACCTTCTGGCAATATTTCAGTTGGTCTAACGTCTTGTAAAATGTGGCTTCCAAAACCAAAATAAGCCGTGTTCGATCCATTCCCTTATGAAGAAGTGACATGTTCTATATTTTGAAGACGACAAGGACTTATATGGAAGACGTGACGAGAAAGGCTGCTGGCATGAGCTTAGGATGTTCACGTTACAAGAGATGAAGATGTGTCGGTGAGTTATGCAAGTTATCTGAAACAAGTGCCAAAATTCCTTTTACCAAATCATCAAACTCTCCATAATGCCTAGCTTACTATAACCCTTTTCATATATACATCTCCTGGCCTCGCACAAAGGAGAAAGTAAAAGCTATTTTAGAAGTAATTTAGGAAGCTTAAAAACCAGCCAGTCACAGTGAAATTTATTAGCATCTTTTCTACGCCTCACTTCAACTGCCACTTTATTGAAAAGTGTTATTCTAGTAAAATCCTTAAAAGGAATGTCTCGAGGCTTTCAATGACTACAAAGGACACTTGTAAAGTTAGCTGTTCTCATTAGTATACAGAGGCAAGGATTTGGGGAGGAGGAAGGAGGGGATGGCAAGGAGATGCAAAATCGATGCATAATTATCAGTGGCAAAAAGTTCAAGTCAAACTCTCTCAGAATTCCAGCTGACCCCAACACATATACTTTTAACCACAGCTGTGTAACTACTCAGGCTATGCTCAGCTTTTAGCTCATTTCCTCTAGCTCTTTTAGTAATTAAACTACTCATCCCAAGGTTCAAATTCAGCATCTGCACAGCAAATATCCACCTCTCTGAGCATCTAAAGGACAAATGCAAGAATAACTAGTTTTTCAGTTGTGGCTAGTGGTTATATTCTTTGTACATGCAACTGATTTTTTTTCCTGGATAAAGAAACAAACTAGAAAATTTCAAATAAAAATTCATTTGAAGGATAACCTACACACTACATTATTGTATCAGAAGGTAAGAACTAATGGCAGATCCAAATCATTTTCAAGTTCTGCAAAATGCCACAAAAGCAGCACAAGTTATGACAAAAAGGACTTCAGATGTTAGTAATTAAGGACATTCTAAAATGCGTTGAACTTCTGTCTTTACATTTTACATGCTTTGATATGGAAAACTGCATTCTACTTATAAATTAAACAAGATAAAGCTAATAATAACACCGCATACTGGTCCTAGTGCATGAGGAATTCAGTGAGACATCATAAAAACCTTCAGCATCCGTTTCTATTAGTAGCTGTGGCAGAGAAAGAAATATAAAATCTTTTGTGGATTTAATGTATTCGTGAAAGAACTAATCGCACAAGTAAACGTAGCTGCTCAAATTGCTCTCTTGGACAAAGGCAAACATCTTCCATTTTCTTTCATGTGGGATTGCTACCTTCTTCAAAGAAGCTTTTACCTCAAATTGAGTGGGGGTTGGGAGACTGTTAAGCTCCAGTCTGTCTGATGTGCTCAGTTCTGATCTCGAAGCTCAATGACTCCTAAAAACCCAACACAGGATTTTACAAAGGAAGCTATTCAAAATAGGTATTGGAACTTAATGACCAGCATCAAATTATAAAATTCTGCTTTATAGATTTTTTAGTTTTTAAAAAATTGGTGCCTAGACCTCTTCTCTCTCATTTCTACAGTCTTTTTCTGCCCCTCTATCTTTAGAGAAAGGAAAAAAAACCCAAACAGCCCAAACAAGTAACCAGTACAAGCCACGTTCCTTCCCCAACACAAAATACCTAATTTTGGTTTCAGTATGATTTGACTTAAAAATTCCAACAGCCACATTCTCGGCTGCTCGAAGGGGCGTCTCAGAGCTTACAAATGAACGCTGCTGGCAAACAAAGGGGCTCAGTTGCATCTCTGTGCATTAATAACCAGTGTCCCACTGCATCAGACTATGCGGATTGTTGTGGGGATTTTTTTTTTTTTTTTGCTTGCAAAATGGAGATCTTACAACTGAAAGATCAAGGGGGAACGTGCCTACTGGAATATCATCCACACAGTTTTGTTCTCATGAACCAGAATTCATTTCCCCTTAACAATGAGACACAGACCCAAAAATAAAAACAAGACCACGTTTATTCAATACAGACAGGTTAATTAAGACAGTAAGTCCTGTAAATCAGGAACACATTCCAAACGCTCCGGTACGAAGTGCATATATTTAAAATCAACAGCTGCATCTTGTACTTGAGCCATTGAGTTTGTCGGGGAAGGGTGGATTCAGGGTTTTTCTTTTTGGTAGAAAAAACTTGTTTCGGCTACCTTACGTGAACAATGCATCTCAGGCTCCATTCACTCATTTGTTAAGTCCAGCTGCCTTCCAGCTTTGATATTCACATTTTTTAAAACTGCTTCATACAGTCACAACGAGAAATAATAACAATAAACGTTAAAATAACAACAAACAAACCCCCAACAAAAAACCAAACCAGCCCGGGAGGGGAAAGGAAACACCTCCCGCCGGGGTCAGCGAGGATTATTGCAAATGGCTCCTGGGAGACGGAGGAGCTTCGCGGCAGCGGGGGACCGGCGGCGGGGGGGTCCGCGGCCCCGGCCGGGCTGCCCCGGCGGGGGGAGGAGGAGGAGGAGCTCCCAGGGAAGGCAGAGGAGGGAGGGGGACACAACAACAGCTCGGGGCGAGCGGCGTGCGCGGCCTCACCGACTGGGGCTCGGCGGGTCCGCGCCGCGGGTGACCTTGGAGCGGGGGGGTTCGGGCTCCCTCCGCGCTCCAACCGGCACCGGCCCGGGGGCCTCCGCCGCCGGGACACACTTACATCCTGGCGGAGCCCGCACCGCGCTCCCGCAGCCTGCCCGGCGGGGGCTCCGCCGCCGCCCGCGGCCGCGCTCCTCCGCCCCGGTCACCGTCGCCGCTCGTCCCCGCCGGCTACTGCAG
>WBMZ01009576.1:0-11996 GCA_013400975.1 Atrichornis clamosus | reverse complement strand
CAGGCTCAAACCATAACATATGGGGATTGAGGCAATAGGAATTGGGAAGCGAGGAGCTGGTAGATTTTGTGGGAGTGAGATGGGGGTGTAGGTTAGACAGGTGGTTTGCTTAAGGTACCAAATGCTGTGCTCCCCACAGCTTTCTGTCAGCCTATTTTTATTTTTTTTTTAATGTTTTGAATGGTCCAGTTGTCTGTTGCTGATGTAGAAATGCCTGACTGGGGAATTATCAGAACCTATTTTCAGCTTTTCAGAGGTGGAGTGCCAAGATTGACGTTTCCCTTTGGGTTTATAGAGAGAGATTCTGGTGTAATTGTCATAACTTTATAATTAGTAAAGATTTCTTCCTTATTGCCTACTCACACTTCAGTCTGACACTTGGAAATTAGTTCAGAGCTCTCTGCCCTAAAGAACTTGGATTTAGACTTGTCCTTTCTTTCTGAAGATAGGTCATTTTTGTCAAGGTGTGGGGTTTTAGAAGAATATTGTCATTCTTTGCACTTGTCTTGATTGGGGTGTTAATTTTAATTTATTATTCTGACTGAAATATGCTGGCACCTGGGTGCCTGCTTGAGTTTGCTGTGTACCCATCTTTGTATTGGAATTAGGAGCCAGGACACTTTCTTCAGGGATCTTGCTGGAGGTTCATTCCTCCCAGGATACATGTATCCCCTCCTCTCTTACAAGAGGGAGAATGCTAGGTTATTTTCTTCGAGCTGTGCTCATTTCCATAAATGGGCCAAATTTAGAAATTTGGCCTTCTTCTCCATGAAAGATTGGGGACCATTAAGGTTTAATAAAACTCATACATGGTTAAAGTGGGAGTTTGTTCTATTTAGGTATTTAAACTAAAAACTTGCCCCCATGTTCGGAAGATTTTATAAGAAATTTTCTTTAACCTGTACTTGTCTTAAACTGTCTTGAGCAATTTGTACTTTAAGAATGTCTTTCATTGCACTGGGATGCAGAAATCTGGGTTTGCATTTACAGAAGTACCTGCCTCAGTAGATGTTAAATCTGGAAAAAGAAGTATTAAAAAAAAATGTGTTGTTGGTCAGTGCTGTCTTGTTCCAGTCTCTATAACTCTGCGAGGAGATTGCTAGACTTCTTTTATGAAGCCTGTGTAAAGCAGCAGTGTAGCATTGCCTTGTGTTCCTTCTGGAGGCACAGCACTCACTTTTTGTGGTGAGGCCCAAAAAAGTCCAGACTGACTGTCGTTGTCCCTTCTTGATTTTTATACCTAAACATTGGTGAATTTGTATATGTTGCAGAGAATTCTGGGGCTGGAATTGGTGGTCTCAGAGGTGATGGGTGTAAATGATCTTGGAATGTTTTTGTTCTGGAAGGTGTAAAGCTACTTTAAATACATGTCTTCTGGGTTCAGTTATTTCTTTTGTGACTTGAATTTCAATTTAAATATTTTTTGTACAACACTGCATGTTTTTTCTCTTCTACATCTCATACTTTGAACCTCCCTACTACCACCTGGGCAGGGAGTAGCTTCCCTGTAGCATGTGTGTAGAGCAGTAGCCTGGCCAGCCACGGTGTGCAGTAGAACCTGCAGTTTAAGGGACAGACCTGTGCCCTGACGGGGTGGAAATTTAAATATCAGTTGAGTAAAATACGAAAAGATTGGGATGCTTCACTAGCATTCTGGGCAAAATTGCTTGGAAAATCACTGAGTGTAGCCTATGCTATATGGCATGATTTATAGGGTGCAGGTGTAACTAGATCCCTTCTTGTTTTTAGCACAGAGTCTATTTTTCTTAATCAGTTCTCTTTGGTTTAGAACACCTTTTTCTGGCTCTAATAATTACCTTTGTGAAAGGAGGATGGTCTCTCTGCCTTTTTTGAAAACATCTCCTTACTGCTTTAGGACTATTAAACCGATTTTGTAAGGTAAAACATTGTTGGTCCCACCCTTCAGAAACCTGTTTCTCTCTAACCTTTTACATTCTCCATTCCCAGGGCTTCTATTTCCTCCACACCTAGACCACTCATTTAACCCAGTGAAGTATTCAAAATCTGATTGTCCTTTTCTATTTCTCCTGGCTTGAGGAAGGGCAACAGATAAGAGCATTAGTAAAAGTGGTGTTGAACACAGATGAAATGTTTAGCAATTTGGCATCTTTGTAGGTCAGTGAAGGGCAACATCTGAGATTACTTGCAGTTTGGGTTTGGTTTAGCTCGTATTGCAATGTACCAACATTGACAAGATCTCTGTATTATGCATTTGGCTTATGCTCTGAGAAATACAGGGTATATGACCTCTTGTCTCACTGCTTGGGAAAATAGTCATTCATAATTGACATCACAGTTTACAACCAAAATTGACTTAATATTCTTATGTGGGATTTTGTTCCATGTTTTGAATGGTCTGTAGTCTACAATCAAAATTTTGTCTCTTGTTAAAATATGGGAGGGGTAGAAAATGACAGAAACAAAACATGTGAATATAGTTTTCTTCCTGATCTAGAACTTTGTGGCTTTAAGAACAGTGATTGCATTTTAAATAGTGTAACTGTACTAAATAGGTCCAAACTATATTCAGTCTTTGTCAGTATGATTGCCCTGCCTTGGACGGATATTGGAAGCTCTTAAAACTCGTACAGCTGCATCTGCACTGCGGGTTTGTATTAGTAGAGCTACCTTTGAAAGGGTTAAAATGTTGGAGGGACGAGAATCAGTAAAGCAAGATACTGGCTACTCGTGTGTGACATAAATATCTCTGGGATTTTGTAATAGAATGTGGTTTACTGTTTGAGGAGGAACCTTCTGAATTCAGAAAAACTGTTCTGTTTTGCTGAAAAAAGCTTGATTGCACTGTTTGCTGTCCTGGTTACATGCACATGTATCTTGTGAAAGATTTTCATCTCCAAAGGGAGTATTTTTGTACCATATGGATCTCTGCTTTCACTTTTTAATGGTCATTCTTCAGAAACACACATGAAAAATGTGTGGGAAGGGCTCAGATTTTATTGTAGTCTGATTCTTTAATGTATTTGCTTGTAACTTGAAGGTGGGATGTGAATATTAATACACTTTTTTGCCTTAAAATATGTAGATCCTGTGTTCCTTAATTTACATGATACTGAGCTGCTCTAGCCTTCATTTCTGTTAATGCACCCTTCTTGACTTTGAACAGTGTGAAGAGTGTCTGTGCTGGCAGCATGGAGTCTGTATGGGTTTACTGGAAGATAATATACCTGAGAAATATACCTGCTATATTTGCCAAGATCCTCCAGGTACAGAAATTTAAGATTACAGACCGTTCTTATGTATGTAGTAAATCATTTATATATTTTTTATCTATATCTCAAAGATTACACTCTATATTTTTTTCCTACCTGTGTCTGTCACTATAGGTAATTTTTAGTTACAGATAGAGAAAGTTTAATTTATATGAATGTCCATGAGTCAATATTGTGGAATTACAGCTGGTCAGGAATGGAAATGAATGTTTTCACTGTGATGACTGTCTGTCACATATTTACTGTGATAAGGATTGTAACTGTCTGACTGTGGCAAATGAGTGTAGAAAGCACTCAGGAAGCTCAAGCGAAGACTCCCCATGGGCACATCTTAGGGGAAGTGTCTGCAGCTAACCTCCAACAAGATCAGGCGTATGCATTCTTTGAAATCAGTCAGCACAAGGCTCCTGACTCTCCACAGCTGTGGTTCTTATCACTGACTGCATTACCTGACATAACCTATATATTGCTATTTATCTGGGATAACATAGACCTGATTAAGCAATACATTTTCTCCTCTTAAGTAGATATTTTTAAATGTCTTAGTCCATCTTACACAGCAGGTAAAATTGAACTTAGGTGAATATTTTCTGACTTTCTACTCTGTAGATTACAAAGTGAAAATGGATGAGGTTTGGGCTTGAGTCCATGTTTATAAATGGCAAGTAAAAGGATTGTTGTTCCCCTAATAAAAAGACCTTTTTGGTTTATATACATACTTGGAGTGTGATCTCAGGTTTTTTTGGCTGTTGAAAGCTACTGACTCTTTTGTACTTTGACTCATGGATTTATGTTGTTGGTTTACTGCTGTTTGTACTCACAGCAAGGAAGACAGGCTACCCTTACATTTTAAACTATTTCCCTACACACATAGATATATATTTAAGGGTTTTTTAGAGTGTTTTGCTTCTAGGATTTTTAACCTTCTATTCAAGATACTTTGCTTTCTGTCAATTGAAGTTAGTTTTAAGTGGAATTAAAATGCACATTCAAACTGAGGTTGTGTCATCACACTTAAATATCAGAATGCTTTTGTGCAGAAACTGATTACAGCTTAATTTAGTTAATTAATTATTAGCTATTCTTTTGAAGATTCTGAAATTCACATTTGAGGGGGCTTAATTTTTACCTCTGTCTTGAAGAAGGAAACCATGTCCAACTTTTTGACCATGAAGATGGCTCTTCAGTGACTGTTCTTGTCCTGAAGTGAGCTAATAGGCTGTATAAGTCTGCAAAGAAGTGGCTCTTAAAACTGGGCATGGCTATTCTGCAAACTCTTTTTTAGGAGCTTTCCCCACTCTAATCTGCTGGGACTTGTAACAGCACTGCTCAGTCTATTAGAAATAAAAGAAAATTGAGTGTAATTTTGTCTGAAAACTGTTCTAACTGCTATTTTACTGAATTCTTTTTGAGTCAAGTGGGATTTCTAGGAGATTTGTTAACATTTACCCTTGCTTAAACATGATCGAGATCATTATGTGCACAATTGCCAGTGAATATTGTCTGTTGTCTCCTCTTGAGATTATATACCTCAAAAGGGAGCGCTTTTTACCTCAGGGTACACATCACCTGAGTTTTTCAGGTGACCATGAAGTTCTCAAAGTTACCATTTTATTCTTGTGGACTTTACTTTCTGTCACAGATGGCAGCTTCTCTAATGCAGAAATGAATGAGGGGCGGCTAGTGCAGGTGCCAGGAATGTCTCCCGTGTGGTTCTGACCATACCTAGAATTCTGCTTCATGCAGTGTATCTGTTGGAAAGGTTGAGCTGTTGCAGCCTTCAGAATTCCTTGTTCCTTCCCTGTGATGATTTCTGATGTCACGTTTTGCTATGCAATGCCATCCTCACTCTACTGCCTAGTAACTCCTGTTTTCTTTTTTTTCTTAGCTTCTCCTCTAGTCAGTATTAACCTACTTATATTAGAGACCTCTTTGTCACTGTGGTTCTCAGTCTGTGCTCCAGTATTGTCTCCAGTTTTGTGGGCTTGCTGCCTGAGCTGTACATAGGCACTGACTGATGCAGTGTTTCTCAGGGAGCTGAGCTGTCTACTGGAAACATCTGGTGTCACAGTACATTTTACAGGGTGTGGGGGAGTTTTTGTTGGGTATTTGACATGGATTTTTTTTGTTTGTGTGTTAGCAGTATAGCAAGCATCTACAGTTCTACTCTTTCTTGTAATATCATTTTGTTTGGTGCTTTAAGTTACTGTTACTGATGCATTTATTACATTTTAACACTATTTCACTTCAGCTGTTGTTGCTATTTCAACCTCTTAAGCTAGAATTACCATTATTAGTAGCCTGACTTGGTTGGGCAAGTTCGCTGTCAGAACCTCATCATTGATTCCTTCAAAATGTACTTTTGAACACTGTACTAATACATGTATGATGCTTAAAAACAAGACCACTGGGAAGGGAAGTTGATTGCATTTTTCTGTCTGCAGAGAGCTGCATTCAGACTGTAGCTTCAGTTATAATCATGGTTAGACTAGACAGTTTAGTATCCTACTAAAAGTACACCTTTCTCTGCCTCAGCTGCACTGTCTGTTGTGGATGTCCTTTGATGGAATTTGGGGTCTGAATGCTTCTACATTTGGGCAGAGGATTTTTGTCTTCCTGCATTACAAGTTCTTCATTTCTTCAGGGTTTTGTCTGCTGTTACAGGATCTTATTGGTACTGTTTATAAGAACAAAGAGGCTGTTGAAATATTTGGAGATAATCAGAATTACTACCGGTAATGTCAACAAACATAGTTAATGCTTCATTTTAACTCACTCATTACTGTCACTTCAGGTCAGAGGTCCAGCTTGAAGTATTGGTATGAAAAGGAGTGGTTAAGTAATGGTCACATGCATGGCTTAGCATTTTTGGAAGAAAATTATTCCCACCAGAATGCCAAGAAGATCGTGGCCACTCACCAGCTGCTTGGTGATGTACAGCGAGTGATTGAAGTCCTGCATGGGCTGCAGCTGAAGATGAGCATATTACAGTAAGCAGCATTTAAGTACCAGCTGACACGTTCTCATTGGGAGTTAGACTGCAAGTATAAAAAGAACCAGAAATTCAGACTTATGTTTGTGCTTCTCTGTGGGTTTATAACACAGTTTGAATTGCTAATGTGATCTTGGAAAACGTCTTGGCTGCTTCAAAGCTGTTTAAATGGGTTGAGTGTAAATTGACAGTGCATATAGAAAGGGTTGGGAACGTATGAAGAAAGAAGGGAGAAAACTAATAACAGCTTTTCCTGAAGCACCTAAACAGATTTAAGAAGAGGATAGATGTATAACCCATGGCACCATTTTTACAACACTTGCATTCTCCATTTCAGGAAATCTTATCATAGCTTGTTCAACAGGAATCACCTCTTTTTGTTGGGTACAGTATGTTGCTCTTCTGCAGTGGGAGAGTGGTTGCTTCAGCAACCTGCAGCACTTCATTTCTGAGCAAAGGTCTTTTCAGCTATATCTGAAGAAAATAATGTAAATATTTATATTTTTTTCCTATAAAGTCAACTTCTCTGCATATTTTCTTGTTTAAAGTCATCCTTGGGTTCTGATGACTGAAACAAATTTTTTCTAACTCAAATCCAGCAATTTTAAATTGATTGAATTCCATAATTATAATTCATTTGTTGCTAAATTGCACAGCAGCAGCTATTTGGAAAACAAAGTGTTTTCAGGGTTCTTTAGAGCTTTTCCCATTACCTGTGGTGATGCAAGAGGTTCACTGGCAGGACTGGAAATGCTTAAACAGTGGAATAATGCTTGAAGCAAGAGAGCAGCCATTTTAACATAAGGGTTTTCTTTTCCATTATAGGATCTTTTAGTAGATCTATAAGTAATCTCTTTCCTCTTTGATGACTGAAACATAAATATTGTAAGGCCACTCACTGGGTCTTTTTTTTAAGAGTGAGCCTTCAGATTCTGGCTTTCCAGTTGTGAATTGAGATTTATGTAGTACTGAGGTATGGAGCACTGGGCGTGTACATGATGGTTGCTGCAGGTTTTGTTCCTTTTCTCTCCCATGCTGAAGTCAATGTGATGGCCTGAGTTAATTAAAGGTGAGGTGCAATCCTGTTTGGATCATCTGGTTAAAAGCTTTAGCCCCTGTTTTCTTTATCACAATGTAAATCAGAAAGGATTTGAAAAATTGCTGAATTAGAAGAATTATTACATTGTTGATGCAGATCTACCATTTAGAGGTGATTTCACAGCTGCCTGAAATTATTAGGAGAGTGTTGCTCAATGTTTCAAGGAGGTGGCAAAGGATCCAGGGTGATACTGGCAGTGCCATGGGAGAGTGAACCTTCAGCAGGCAGGAAGGTGAACCTTCAGCAGGCAGGTTACTCAAGAATTAGCATTTGAATTTTCATCCTTGGGTAACTGGTGCACCATTTTTCAGAAGAAAATTCTGTCTTTTGTAAAGTTATCCCTTGCTCTGTTCTGAGCAAAATATGGTAGCAAAATTTAGATGTAGAAGATGAGTGGAGCTGGAGCAGAAAGCTTTGATAGATGAACACTGGGCATTCACTATTCCAGGCAGCTTTCAGGATGGTTTACCATGGAGATACATCCTTGCCATGCCAGCACTGGTGGCAAAGGTGCTTGTAGGAAATACACTGAGCACATCCTTGTCAGCTGTACTCACTGTGGTTTCCTCTGAGAGACACTGAAGAAACCTGAGCAGCTGCCGGATGGGTTAGAAAGCAGTTACTGCCAAAGTCAAGTGGTCATGTTTTGTTAAGTGGATTGGTGAACAGCTAGAAAAGCTGGATCAGCTGAATGGAGTAAGTCCATCCATCTTTGCAAGGAAGCAGAGAGGGAGGCTTTGGGGCAGCCCAGTGCAGGTGCTTCAGAGTCAGGATTTGCTCGACTGTGTTCCTGCAGCCGGTCGCAGGAGAGCTGCCAGCCCTTTGAAGACAGCAGAGTGATTCTGCTTTGCTTTCCTTTTACTGCTCTTTTGATCCCTGACACACACGAGGAATAACATGAGTTACAATGTACACACTAAATCTTTTGTTTGTTACATCTTTGTAATAATCTGATATCTATAGTTGTCCCTTCTGGTGGAATAAATAGTGTATTAGTCAATTTGAAGACAATTAAAATAAGAACTTTTCTAAGAACAGGTGAAGGGAAATATGTTGGTGTAACCTACCTTACTAAAAAGAGCCCAGTTTAAATTAATTTCTGCTGTTAATAAATTGCAAATATTGGATCAAAATGTTCCATGAAGGGCAGCATTGGTGAGAAGTTGTGTGTGCCTGTTTGCAACTTATTCAAGTTTTTTCTTAATCCAAACATGTACCATATTATGGAAATAAAAATAGTGAACATAACAGAACATTGTAGGAAGATATGCAATTGAGGTCAGTGAAACTATGTTATTTCAGAGTATTTGGTCATTTTTTAATGATTACGATGTTTTGAGCATGTAGTGTTTCAAATATTCTTACTTAATTTCTGTATGTAATAGGATAGTTTGCTCAGTCACTTTGACATTTAAATTTTGTGGTTTATTTTTTTATATTTGAACAGAAATAAAGAACATCCTGACCTAAAGCTTTGGTGTCATCCATGGAAGCACATCTCGGTGGATGAAAAAATCCATACAAAACACATCATTCACTTTGAGGAAAACTGTTGCAAAGAGGAGACACCAAGTTATAGAACTTGGAATGGGACAGTTGAGAAACCCTCAACCATTCCTTCTATGGAGGAATCTTACATTACAAGTGAACACTGTTACCAGAAGCCTCGGGCCTACTACCCTGCCATAGAGCAGAGGCTGGTTGTGGAAACAAGAAGTTCAGCTATGGATGACGGAGTAAATAGAATAAGGGAAAATGGGGATGATACCCTGTCAGAGAGGCTTGGCTGGAATCTGGACCAAGAAATATGCAAGATGGAAAATGAATCCAAACACAATTACTCTAAGGTATTTTTATTAAAAGAGCCCTCTCTGCAAAGAGCATGTGTTTGTCTGACAAAGTGCAGACCTCAACCTTTTTTAATACTGTTCGGTCTGTTTGTGGGGTTTGGGGTTTTTTTAGACTAACTGTTAAAGTTAAGTTGCCAGTAAAATGATAAATGTGATCAACTCCCTCATTTCATATTATAATTTAAAAATGTAGGTTGACTTCTGGACCTCAAGTCACTTGAAACGTATGGACCATGCATTATGGTCCACTGGTAGATCATTACTGCTTACCTTTGTGTATTAAATGTAAAAATAAACACTAGCAAAGAGAGAGAATAGGCCAAGAATGTATGATACTACGAAACACCTGGTAGGCCAGCTTCTAATTATTTCTGTCTTGCTCCCATGTTTCTTCTTATAGTTAAATGAATTAGAGGTTCTTCAGGCAGCATTTTGAGACAAAAAAAAAAAAGCTAGTAGTTTGAAAAGTTGGGGGGGGGATGTTTTTTGTGGGGTTTTTTTTGTTTGTTTGGTTTTGGGTTTGGTTTTGGTTTTTTTTAGGACTAATCACCATGGAATAGTCCTGTATCTTCTTCCTACTGGAGCATTCTAGGTTTAGCTTTTCAATGCTTGGTTCTCATTGTCAGGCCTAGTAGAGGCCTTTCTTTCTACACTCCAGTGCAAAAATTGTTATTCTATTAGTTACTACCAATTCATATGAAATGTAGGCTTAGAAATGTTAGAAACCCTTTGGGAAGTGAATGGAGCCTCTCAGCTCTGTAGCCAGTCTGGGAGAGCTGGGGGTGTTCAGCCTGGAGAAGAAAAGGCTCCGGGAAGAACTCAGAGCCCCTTCCAGTGCTTAAAGGAACTCTGGGAGAGCTTGAGAGGGACTTGGGACAGGGCATGAAGTGGCAGGACAAGGGGGAATGGCCTTAAGCTGAAGGAGTCTTAAGCTGCACCAGGGGAGGTTAGACATCAGGAGAAAATTCTTCACTGAGGGAGTGATTAGGTACTGGACTGCCCAGGGNTTGTCTGCCCAGGGAGGTGGTAGAGTCACCATCCCTGGACATGTTTAAAAACAGCCTGGATGTGGCACTCAGTGACATGGTTTAGTTGATGAGGAGGTGGTAGGTCATAGGCTGGACTTGATGATCTCAGAGGTCTTTTCCAGCCTAGTTAACTCTGTGATTCTGAGTCTAGATTTAGATTGGATATTGGGAAGGAATTCTTCCCTGTGAGGGTGGGGAGGCCCTGGCACAGGTTGCCTAGAGCAGCTGTGGCTGCTCCATCCCTGAAAGTGTCCCAGGCCAGGTTGTACAGGACTTGGAGCAACCTGGGATAGTGGAAGGTGTCCCTGCCCAAGGCAGGGGATGGAACTGGATGATCTTTAAAGGCTTCTTCCAACCCAAACTATTGTACAATTTTGTGATTCTGTGAACTGCTGAGCTCCCTTTTTCTAGATTAAAGGTTAGGTTAGGTTTTGTTTCATCCATATGTAAGATGTCATTTGCTACTTTTAACTTCTCTATCAAGCAGTTGAGATTGCATTATGTTTCCCAAAAAGACAAATCTTCAATGTAAAAGAGCCTTTTTCTAAAGGCTCGTATTTCAGCAGAAGGATGAAAAAAGTAGGGGAGTAGAATAAACTCCGATGTTGTAGTCAAGTTTTGTAAGGAGTAGTAATGCATGTTTGGAGATGGTTCAGTGAAAATTTTAGTAGAATTTAGATTAGATTCCTTAAGGAAAAATCCCTTCTCACTGCCAAATTGTTTGCTCTTTGGTTGATTATTGTCAGGTGAAAAACAGCTTCAGCATTCCTTGGGATGCAGATTCAGTGCCGGCAGGATCTTCCAGATGAAAGGTGGCAGGGAGATAACTGCATGTGTGTATATTACCTTTGGAAAACCAGATGCTTGTGAAGTACAAAGAATAGTTTTTAGCAAGATACCTATAAAAATCTGTGTATATTTAGATCCTCTTGCCCACACTAGTTTGGTATTTGTGTATGATCTGTGTCTCTCCCTCATTGGCAGTGGTGAGGTGAGCAATCAGCTTGGGGGAATGGAAGGACCCAGGCAGTTCAGCTCCCCAATTCTGTTTCACTGTAACAAATATTAATGTGTGTTTTTCTGCTAGGTGAGAGAGTCTGTCTCTAAAAAAGTCTCTCCAGAGGAAGCTATTGAAATGAAATTGCTGGAAAAAGACAAAGAAGGGATTGTGAACTCGCAGCTGCAGTGGCAGCTCAATCTTTTAGCTCACGTGGAATCTCTGCAAGATGAAGTCATACACAGAATGGATTTCATTGAGAAGGAGCTAGATGGTAAGTAGTAAAAGAGTAACTTTTAAAAACTGTGTACTACCTGTTCAAAAGATGTTAACTAGAATTTTACTTCTTCAGACCTACAAAGAGATGAATGTTTCTTTATCACATTTCCTGATAAAAAATAGACATGCTGCTGATGTTGGGGTTGGATTTTAAAACAAACAGCAAAATGTTACAGAACAAGTTCTAGTTAGGTAATCTCTAAATAGTTGCATCAGATGTTATAGTGGAGCATTTTTGTGTCTTTTTGGTTTTAGGTTTTTGTCATTTTCCAAAACTCTTCTGTGTATCTGCCCTTCTCTGTTCCTCGGGGCCTTGCTGGCTATGTTAGCCTATTCTGCGTGGCCTCTTCAGTGCACAAGGCTCTTACCCTTTCCTGTCTCTTCTTCAGTTAAATGTCTCTTAAGATTTTTCCTAGTAATGGAAAACTTCTAAACCCTTTGTGTTGCATTAAATGATCCAGGATAGTTCTTCCTTACTGTCTTAATTTGAAAGACAGATA
>WBMZ01009575.1:0-12278 GCA_013400975.1 Atrichornis clamosus | reverse complement strand
GAGCTGCCCAAAATCCCACAGCCAGGGGGGAGCTGCACAAAATCGCACAGAGAGGGGTGAGCTGCACAAAATTCCACAGCCAGGGGGTGAGCTGCCTGAAATCCCACAGAGAGGGATGTGCTGCCTCAACAGCCCCATAGTGAGAATTGTCCTGTCCAATGTCCCACAGCGAGGGATGTGCTGCCCCACAGCTCTGGGGGCTGTGCATCGTTGAGCAGGGACTCTGTGGGTCACAGCCCCTACAGGGCAGGGCACAGGGAACACACCTGTGGAGCCCAACACCTACAGGGCAGGAGCCCCCACCACGGAGGGCTGTCCCCTGTGGAGCTCAGCTCACATACAACCCAAGTCCAGGCATTGTAGGGCAAAACCTGCTGCCCCAGCAAAGCAAACCCGTAGAAAACAGCCCTTATAGAGCACAAAACCCCATCCCATGTAATGCAGAGGGACCTGCAATTAGAAAGCAAGAGAATATGCCCAGTGGAGCAGTCCCCGTAGAGGGGGAGTGCCTACCATGCAGAGAACCCCCCTATGGAGTCTGTCCCTATAGATCAAGAGCCCACACCCCACGGAGCAGCTCCCAGAGTAGCCCTGCAGGCTTGGCATGTGGGGTTCTGTGGGCCCATATGGACCTGATCCCACCCCACACCTGAAGGGGCACCAGCCCCGGGCTCTGCTGAGCCCCTTCCCGAGGTGCAGGGGCAGATTGCAGCACACAGAGCCCTGCGGGGGGGACCACGATCGTGTCCCTGCCGGCCCCCTCTCTGCTCGCTCATGCCCTTGAACCTCTCTGCATCCCTTCCCACAGTGTGGATGGAGCTGTGGTACCCTGCCAGGGTTTGGGACAAGCTCAGGACAACAGAGCCTGTGCAAGGCAGCAGCTGCAGGGACACAGGTTCCCCCTGGCCACGGGCTGGGTGCTCTCCATGCTGGGTGTCCCGGCCCCAGCACAGGCAGTGTGGGTTTCACTGTGTATTTTGGTCAGTGCTTACGAGAAGAGGCGTGGGGGGGCCGCGGGGGGGATGCCAGTAAATGGCCTCTGAGCCTTCCCCATTCTCGAGAATAGGAAACTGTGACTTCTGCACGGGGGTTTCACTTTCTGCTGGGGAGGCGAGGGGCCAAACTGCTCCTCCTGACCATCGCTGCAGCACCGCCCGGGGATCGAGACAGGATGGGGAGAGAAAAGTCATCGGTGTGTGCTCTGCACAGCTTGGGTGCAAATATCGCCTTTTTCTATTTTTTCTAGGAAAGCAGAGTTGGGGAGTCATGAAAACCTCTTAAAATTCCTTCTCCCACCATCCTGTCTGGGAGATGTTTGGGGCAGCGAGTGATGCTGTCTCCCTGTCTTTGAGGACAGCACGATGCCAAAGCCACGGCAGCGACCTGCCCTGGTGCCCCCTCACCCCCTCCACCTCTGGGCCACCTCTCCTCCCTGGCAGCCCCCTTCCCATGGGTGCTGCAGGGGGGCGGTGATCCCGAGGATGCTGGGGGTCAGGAAGGAGGAGGGCAGGAGCTGGTAAAAATAGCCCCCAGGTGCCCTCTGGCCCGGGAGCGATCCCTCGCTGGGTAAACAGGAAATCTATTCTTAGGCCCATTCACGAGCCGAGGGCAGCTCCCTGCTCCGGGCTTGTTTTGTTCCTCGCTGACACAGGGGTGACGCCGAGCTGGAAGGGCCACCACGCAGAACCTTCCAGCCCCGCGGGCTTCCCCTTGCTCACTCCTTCCTGCCAGCAGCACCCTGCGCTCCCCAGCTTTTCCAGGGCTGCTGGGGCTTCCCCTTCCCACGAGGTGACGGTGGGAGTGGGAGGTGAGGGCTGTTTTGGGGTGTCTCTGGAAAGCCCTGTGCTATTCGTGCTGTTTGCTTCTGGGCTCAGCCCTGTGTGGGTGGCACCCTGAGGGGCAACTGCTTTGGCAGAATTCTTGCCCTGACATCCAGCTCCTCTACCCCCTCCTTGACAGGATCCCTTAAGCTGGAGAAGATAAAGCCACTGCAGTTTGCCCTTTCCCAGGATGAGCTGAGCTGAGTAGATTGAGGAAGGACATTGCTCACAGATTTTCCTGTCTACCCCAAAGACCCCCAGAGTGCTGACGGCTGAGGTTCACCTTTACCCCCCATCCTCTCCCCGGGTATTGTCCCCATTTGCAGCATCCTGCTCCAACTCCCTTCCCTTCCCGGTCTCCGTGGATCTGTTCAGCCTGTGACACCTCTGGGCTCTGCCCAAGGCTGGAGCTGCTGTGTGGTCCAGGCAGCAATCTCTGCCTGCTGGGGATCCTGGGCTCCTCCAGCTCTGTGCACGAGGCTCCTGCACCCCATTTCAGCCCCTGGCAGGCTCAGAAGTGGCAGCTTCCGCCTGGGCAACATTTCTGGGGAGCTAAAGAGGATGCAGAGAGAAAGATGTGGGGCTGCAGCCTAAAGCACTGTGTGAAACAACCAGGGGTGCTCATTCTGCTGACGATGGAGAGAGGGATTCTCCATGTCTACCCAGCATCTCAGCAGCACCTGTGCGGACACAACCTTGTCCCAGAGTATTCTCCCCCATGAAACATGTAAATGATGGAAGTACAAGGGCGGAAGGTGCTTGTGGGCAGGAGGGAGCGCAGGGAAAGTCTGGGATGGGCAGGAGTGTGGGCTGGCTCAGTGATGCAGGTGAGGGCTGTCTGTGCTGAAGGGGTACCCCCACACCATAGGACTGCAGTGTGAGGCCAGGAGTGGTGACAGGCTGGGAGAGGGACATCCTGAATCCAGCACTGGGGTCCCTGTCCTGTGAGGCTGAGCTACACGCCGGGTCCCTGCTGGGCTCTGGCGACGTACACGGCGATGTGGAGCCCCGGGGACAATCCCACGGGGCGCCCTGGGAAGCACACGCCCATAGAAGGCTGCAGGGACTGCAGAGGGGGTCGCAGGTGGGATTTATCTCAGCAGTGCCGGTCCCACCGGCTCTGCCCCGGCTCGGGGCATCCCCCGCGCCCGCCGGGCCAAGGGCGGGGCAGTGCTGCCCTCGCGTGGCCGCCGGCGGCACCGCACAGCGCCCCGAACGCCGCGCCCCCCAAAATCCCCGCTCTCCCTCCACGGCCAGCGCCTCTGCCCAGCGCGGACAGCAAGGAGCGAGGAAAAGGGGAGTCCAGCTTGTCCGTGTGGTGGCAAACGTGCCCCCATCTTGTCCTCATCACGATGGAAAAGCAAAACGCGGAGAAGTCAGGGGTCTGTCCAAAGGCAGCGGCGAGGACAGGCAGGGGAGGTGGGGCTCCCCAGGCAGTCCAGGGGTGGGAATGGCCTCATTCTGCTTCATCACAGGGGTCTGCACCCTCCTCCTCCTCCTCCGGGTGTGTGATGCCTGCGGCAGAGCGTGCCATGGCCCTCATCCAGCGCCGTTTCAGCTCCTCGGTGTCAGCCACGAAGGTGAAAACCTGCCGGGACTGCGCCAGCTGGAAGAGGTGGCGGGACTCGCTCTGGGCCATGTCCCGCACCTGGTAGCCCAGCAGTGGGATGGAGGTGTGGGCTCGGACGTCCTGCCAAGAACAGACAGCGGTGGGAGGCAGGGGCTGGGTACAGAGGGATGTCCCTTGAGGGTGGATCTGAGCCCGGCCTTACCTGGGGGGCTGCGTAGATGTACAGCACCAGGGGATCATCCTGTGGGATCACAAACCAGCCCCGCGTGCCCCCCTTGCCGTTCTTGTCCAGCAGCTGCAGGGAACTGCAGAGCAAACTCCTGCTGGATACCTCTGCAGCTCCTTTCTGTCAAAAAACCCAAGAAATTCCTCAATACCCAATGCAGGAGGTAGAAAGGGCACTGAGCTGAGGTAATTTCCTGTGGAATTCCCTGCCTACTCCACAAAACTCCCCAAAGCAGGGGCAGTGTGGCTATGAGGTGCTGCTGAGATCCCATGGCGAAGGGAGCCCTGGATGCCTGGTCCCAAGGCTTGGAGCAGGAGGGAGGGAGCTCAGCACATGTACCCTCTGACTGCTGTGGGAGTGACTCCCACCCCTCCTGCTGCAGGGCCAGGCTGGGACAGCGAGGCTGGGACCGGGGTGGGTGCCAGAGCTCAGAGGGACAGAGGCGCAGGGCACGGGGAGGCCGGGCAGAGAGGGGCAGAGCTCACCTCCAGGATGCCTTTGTGCCTCCCCTCCCGGTCCTCCAGCACCGTGTGGCCCGTCAGGAAGACGTAGCACTCCTGGCAGACGCGGTTCAGGCGCTTCCCATCGTACTGCAGCTCGGCCCTGTAGTCAGAGCAGCGAGCACACACCACCTGCAGCCACCACGCAGGGACACTGGTGAGACTGGGGCGGGGCGGGGGGACCCAGGGGCAGCTCCAGGAGGAGCTGAGGGGCGGGAGCAGCCCTGAGCCCGGGTGCAAGGTGTAGGAGAGGTGCACTCCTGCCCCAGCAGCCACCTGAGTAGGCCAGGAGGGAGGGGAGGAGGGACAGGGTGGCTCACGTATCCACAGGCCCGGCAGTGGTGCCTCCGGCGAGTGATGGCGTTGAAGGGCTCCCTGCAGCGCATGCACATGGTCACCAGGTTGTCCCGCACCCACTGTGGGGCTCGGCGGCCCAGCTCCTCTGTCTGGGGGTGGGAAACCATGGTCCAGGAGGTCCCAGCCCCTCTGCCCTCACCCCTTCCCCTCCTCAGCCTCCCCCCAGCTCGGTTTAGCTTGGGAAGCTGAGGCACAGCAAGGCGGGGTCTCCCGAGCTGCTGGAGGCAGGTGGGGCGTGGGGAGAGGAGGAGGGTTACCTTCAGTGCAGGGGTGTCTGTCTCCAGCCCGTGTACTGCTGCCTTAAAGGTCTCACTCCTCTTCTCCTTCCTGTCAATGGCATCTTGGAAAGCCTAGAGGGGAAGGCAGGGCTGGAGGGGCACTCGGGGGCTGCCCTGAGTGGGGCATCCAGCTGGGATAGGGAGCTGTGCCGCCCCTCCCAGCACTCGGTGGTACCTCGATCCAGGCGTTCATCTCCTCCCCAGACCTGGGTACAAACAGGAGGTGGGTAAGTTGTTGCTGCCCCTCCTCCCCGAGGGTCTGCGTGATGTCACCCTTCCCCTTACCTGGCCTGGAGCTCCAGCGTCCGCTGCTTTCCCGAGACCAGGAAGGTGTGAGGGAACTGAGTGTCCTTCAGCTCCCGCACCTGCGAGAGACCGGAGAAAGGATGAGGGGCTGAACCACCTCCAGCACACCTGGACCTTCCTCCGTGATGTGGAGCACAGGGCACAAGCCCTTCATCCCCTCAGATCCCACATGCACAAGATTTCACTGGCATTTCACAGCATCAGAGCGTGACAACCTCACCCACAAAGCCACCCCTGGCTCCAGCTCCCCTCCTTCTTTCCAAGGAAGTTTGGGCAGCAGCCACGTTACACCCGGGGGCTTTTGGAGGAGTCAGGGGCTGAGGGAAGCACAAAAACGAGGCGCCTGTCTCACCTTCATGCCCTCCACGTCCATGCGGAGGTGGACCTGGAACTCAGCGCCCACCTGGATGACCTTAGGCACGCAGTACAGCAGCATGTTGTTGAACTGGGAGGAGAGGAGAGGGTGGGTTGGAGCCCAGCATCTGCCTGCTCTGAGCTGGGTGTTTCCCTGGGATCTAGGGTCCTTGGGATCAGGGCTGAGCTAGCCCTTGGGAAGAATCCCACCCAAAACATGACTGCTTCTGTCCCAGCACCCTCTCACCCTGCAAAGTGAAGCATCTCCCAGGGCTGCCGTGCCCAGGCACCAGCAGATTCCCAACCATGTCCTACACAGGGTGCTGTGAACCGAGCAGGGTCAAACCCCCCAGCTCGGAATTCATCCCCTCTGTGTCAGGATGACCCAGCAACACCGCGGTCAGGCCGTGCTGCCCCTCTCCCCACTCCCATCTGATCTGCTCCCTCCCCTTCCCCTGGGGATCCCGGCTCCCACCAGGAACAGGTACTTCTCCGATGTGCTGTTGCTGCGGGTGGAGATCTTCTGGACCGGCCCCTCCTTGATCAGCTCATTGGAGGGATCCACAATGTCATCCTCGAGGCCCAGCCGCTGATAGACCACCCAGAGGTTCTGCAGCCGCTCCTGGGGCAGACACAAGGACGTGCTTTTGTGGGGTGCTGGGCAGCCACAACCTGGTCACTGCTGGGTCCCCTCCAACCCCACCTCCCAGGCCAGCTGCTGAGTACTGCGAGAGGTGGCACAGCTCTCTCAGCCCAGACGGATTTTGGGAGCAGCTCCCAGCCTCGATCAGGTGGTCACATCCCAACTGATGTCACAGATGTGACTTCCCCAGGTTCGGGGTGGTGGGGTTGGGCATTAGGAGCAGGGTCTAAGCTCCTCTGCTGAACCCACAGGGTTTCTGCCCCTTCAGGGTCACTGTGTCCTGAGCAAAGCACTTCCAGCTGGGACAGGCACTCACCATCTCGGCAATAGCTGCGTTGGAGTGCTTGGCCACCATAAAAATCATCTCCAGGGCCTCTGCAGAGAGAAGAGACCGGCTGGAGGTGAAACACCTGCTCTGGAGCTGTGGGAGGAAGCTCCTGGCTCTGTTCCTCATGGACGCACGGGTGTGGCTGCTGCTGCCCGCCCCTGAACACAACCCAAGTGGCCCTGAACTGCTGTGCAAGAGTCTGGGTACGGCTGGACTGTGCGTGGAGGGGTCTTGGAGGGACAGACAGACAGCTCCTCTCTCCCTCCATCCCTGCAGGACTGGGAACTGTGTAATCCACAGGGGACTGAAAGCTCCCCCAGCCACTGCAGGTCTCCTTAGGGGCTGCTCTGGAGGGACCACCCTTATCCTGAAACACCACCCTTCCCCACTGCCCTCCACAGCCCCTGAAAGGGCAGATTCGCCCCTCTCCCTGCTAGGAAAGGATCAGACCGAGAGGTTTATCCAAGGGCACAGGGCAGCTGCTGAGTGAATCCAGGTATTCTGGTGCCCGTGTCCAACCCGGGGGTTGTTCCTTCCCCACCCTGCCACTCCCACCGTGGGCAGCCAGACGGAGCCCTTCCTTACTCTCGGCATCGCCCCTGTCGGGGGAATGGGGCGGGAGCTTCCGGACATAATCCTTCAGGAGGAGCTCGTAGCGCGGGATCCTCTGCACAGGCTCCAGCATGTGGTGCTGCAGCGTCAGGTTAGCACAGACCTTCCTCTTCTGGGCAGGGAGAGAGGAACAGTGGCCAAGGCAGCTCCCACCCTCCGCTGCTCCCCCCTCCCAAGGAGATTTTGGGAGCGCTGCTGCGGCTGCCCCGCCCTGTGGGTACCTGGATGTCAGCAATGAGCTCCTGGAAGGGGGGTGATTTCTCTGACCAGGCAGTGATGAGCTCCACGGCCTTGTCGAAGTTCTTCACGTATTCGCCGTACATCTTGAGGAAGGGTGCGAGCTTCTGGATCACATCCCCAATCCGGGGGTTGCAGTTCCTGCAGGAGGGAACCGCAGACCGGCGGCTTCCTCAGTCCGTGGGGGCGGACAGACAGTGAGGGATGAGGTGAAGGACCACGGTGGAGGCCTGAGGCTTTTCCTGCTGCAACCTGCTACATCCCCACAGCATTTCCTGCTCTCCAGAATGGGAAGGTCCCCACCTTGCAGCCAGCCTGGGCTGCTCGTACCTGGGCACAACCCCAAATCACCTGAGATGTCACCCCTCTTTCCACACTCTGATCCGAGTGTTTTAAGGAAGTGCTTTCCACCACATTTGGAGTCAAATGGGCCGAGCTCTGGTCCTGATGGGAGCCTGAACTCAGCACTGCTCCCCCATTCTGGCCAAGCCCACCAGGTGTCCTGCCCTCCCCTCCTGCAGCTCACCACTCCTCCATGCGCTTCCGCAGCTCTGGCAGGAAGAACTCGGCGTGGAACTGGTAGATGGAGGAGATGTTGGAAAAGATCATTTTCACCACCTCCTCTGGGACTGTCTTCCCAGTTTTGGCTTCTTTCATCAGCTCTGTGTAGAATACCTGGAATAAAGAAAGCTGTGTGCAGGAGGGAAATCCCAGAGGAGAGGGGGCCAGAAGGTTTTGCTGCGACAGGGGTGCTCCCCAGAGGTGTGGGGTGTAGGAAAGGCAAAGGCCAGACCCAATCCCTGGCTGTGAAGACCAAAAGCTCACATCTCTCATTTTTACAGCTTCACTGTCTCCAAAATCCCCTTGTGTGGGCCCCTCCAGTCCCCAGCTCACCTGGTCGAGGAGGTGGAGGCGGTTGACATAAGCCTGCTCTGTCTCCAGCAGCTCCAGAGCGATTTTCTTTTCCTCTGGTTCCTGCATGGGGAGCAGGGCTCAGTCTCGTGAGCAGAGATGTGACCCCGAGCCAGCCCTGCCTGAGCATGGGCACCCAGCAGCCTCCCTGGGGCCACCTCCCGAGCTCACCTGGCTGCCAGGCTCCAGCCCCGGGCCCTGTGGCCTCCTCCAGTCGTCCTCACGGATCTTGTGTCGCAGAGAACGGAGGCATTTGAAGCTGAGCCCACGCTGACCTTGCTGATCCTCCCCCTCCTCATTCTCTCGCTCCACGTGGAGCCGGGTCGGGGCGAGGCTCCGGCTGGCAGGGGCTGCTGGAAGCTGCTGGGGCTGGCTGGCTGCAGCAGTGCTCAGAGCCTGCTTGTCCCTCCGGGTAAATTTGCTGTCCCTGCTGCAAAGGAATGAGTGTGATGGGCTCAGCTGTTCCCCCGGCACAGCCCCCAGGCCCGGCTGAAAGCCACCGGAGGGGACAAGAGCAGCAGCTCCCCAGCGCTGACACTGCTCTGCTCCACAACAGCCCTGCAGTACAAACACCCTCAGCATCCTCCACGGGGCCAGGATCCAGCCTCTCTTCTCCCAGTGCCTCCTGATGCTGTGGCCAGTCCCTCTCCTGCTCTAGAAAAGCGGGATTCTGCTTTTTATCCCACCCACAGCTCTGGCTTTCTGCCTGCTGCCACCATGGAGCCAAAGCAGGGAGAGGCCCAAAAGTCAAGAGCTTTGAGCTGAGAGCAGGGCATGTGCAGGCGATTTTGCAGACAGGTTGTTTTTTGGTGGTGTTCTCCCTTCCCTTTTCTGGCAAAGACAAGGAAAACAGGTCCAGAGCAGGCAGAGGGGAGAAGCCAGGCCATGAAGGTGACAGTAAGTGAGTTGTCTGTCATCCAAGAGCTGGTCCCTGTGGGAAACTGCTCTGGGCAGAAACTGGAAAGACACACCCTGGAGACAGGAGTGGGATGGATAGGAGGGGAAAGCCATGATGAAATTGGACGTCAAACTGCAAAGCTGAGGATAGGAGGTGACCTGAGGGGCAGAGACTCATCCCAAGAGGATGTCGGGTCCATCCCATGCTGATGGCATGTCTGTGAGCTCGGGAGTGCATCCACAGCCATGCACACATCCCCTCCTGTCCAGTGGGGCTGGCAGAACCCTTCAGAGACAAAGGGGCTTTTTCCATCTCTCCTGGTGTCTCCCAGACCTGTGCCAACCTAAACCCACTGCCAAGACTTGACAGGGAACTTCTCTCTTTCTATTTGTGCTAACTTGGGCCAAACCATTTTCTGTTCCAGAAAACTTGTTCCCAGGTTCCACAGCTTCCTCTGAAAGTCCCAAGTTACTTTTATTTCCTCTAAATCAAACTCACACTCCATGACAAACAACAAACACACTGCAGCAGTGACATGGAGGCAGATCAAACCCTGCAGTGGTTCCAACACAGCATCACTGTGGGACGGTGGGGACAACCACAAAGCCTGGGGAAAAGCACACAGCAGAGATGCAGGAGAAGTTCCTGGAGTAAAAGGAAATCTCGTGCCTGAGCATCTTTAGGAATTGCTGCAAAACTCACCTGCCCAGCCATGCAGCCTCCCTAAGGCTCATAGAGCACCTCAAGGGTACAAGGAAAGGCAGAATTCCTTATCTTGATTCAACAGATGGAGAAATTGAAGCACAGCCCTGACAATAACTCACCTGAAGCCTGAGAATTACTTCTATACCAGGGCTAGGGCTGATCCCCTCCCCTCGCTCTGACCCTGGCACACACTGCCTGAGGGTCGCAGCTCACACTCCAAGTGAAGGAGCTGTTTTACAAAAGGAATTCTCTCTCCCCCTTAACATAATGCCTTGTGTTCCCTTTCCTTGGAGCCACAACTCTGCAAACAACTGGACAGTCTGAGGCTGGGACCCCCCCAGACACGCAGGCAGTTAATTCCCAGTGAACACCCCTGCCTACACATCTGCAAACCACAACTCCTTTCCCCAGCAGCAGCAGCAGCAAAAGGATTCACCAGCCAGGCTGACTGTGAAGGTGCTGAGTGTGGGGAATGGGCTGCCACAACCCAACCCTGAGCCAGGCAGAACCACTCACACCCCACTGAGGTTTCCAGATTTCTGCTCATGACCCACAGCGGCAGGAAGACACTGAGGCAGAGCCGAGTGGTGAAGAACAGACAAGCACCTCGTCGTCTTCTCCACAGCCTCCAAACCACCTCCACAGTGGGTTTTTTCCTTCCAAAACCCACTCCACGTGGAGCCCTAACACACTCTCAACACCCAGAGCCCTCCCTCCTTACCAGTGCTCTTCAAACACAGTCACCAGCTTCCCCACACTCTGCTGATTATCCTCTCCCTCCATGGCACGGGCTGGGAGCAGCTCCTGGGTGCACAGGAGCTGCAGGGGCGGCTGCTGGGGGCTGCAGCTCCTTCCTCCGTCCCCCTCTCTGCTCCGAAGTGCTTCTGGCACACAGGCTGCTCTTTGGGAAGGAGGATTTGCACGAGGCAAAGCCCACCCGCTGCCCTTTCTATGGTAGCAGAGCTTTCCTCAAAAGGAAAAGAGGAAGTGCAGCAGGTTGTGAGCAGGAGAAATCCTGAGAAAACACTGAGAATTGGTTCAGTTTGGGAGGGATCAAACTGGCTACAGAGCCAAGGCCAGAGCAGCAGTGGGGACAGTGCAGGGCAGGAGGTGGGATCTGCTGTGGAGCCCCGGTGGGGTGGGCTGTGTCCCACCAGGGTGGGCTTCAGGGTGGGATTCTGGACAGTCCTGATGGCCGGAGGGGCCAGGAATGGGCTGGCAGGACCCGGGTGCCCAGAGGGGCATCGGATAAGATAAAGGGCTCATCCCAACAGTTGGATGGCTGTCGGCCAACCAGGGATTGTTGGTAACAGCAGGCAAGGGTTGTTGGCAATAACCATGAGAAAGAACAAGATGTGGCTGGAGAAGGGGCCATGCTGAGGTAGGGCAGCACTTTTCCAGGACAAACATCCTTGTTCTGGCTGCTGGACACAAACACAACACAGAACAGAACAAGCACAGGAATGAGGCAAAGGGGCCATGGACTGCAGGGCAGATGAAGACCACCCAAGACCCCCAAAGCCTCTGATCCATTTTCAGAAAGGTCTGAAAGAACAGGCTGCGCATGACGACTGATTTGCATGGAAAGGGAGAAACCCACCCCAGGGCTTGTGCCCCAGGACATCCCATCGGCTGGACCAATGCTGGAATCAGGACTGCAGAACTCCTCTCTTTTTCTTTCCTTCTTTCTTTCCTTTTCTTTCTTTCTTTTTCTTTCTTTCTTTCTTTTTCTTTCTTTCTTTCTTTTTCTTTCTTTCTTTCTTTTTCTTTCTTTCTTTCTTTTTCTTTCTTTCTTTCTTTTTCTTTCTTTCTTTCTTTTTCTTTCTTTCTTTCTTTTTCTTTCTTTCTTTCTTTTTCTTTCTTTCTTTCTTTTTCTTTCTTTCTTTCTTTTTCTTTCTTTCTTTCTTTTTCTTTCTTTCTTTCTTTTTCTTTCTTTCTTTCTTTTTCTTTCTTTCTTTCTTTTTCTTTCTTTCTTTCTTTTTCTTTCTTTCTTTCTTTTTCTTTCTTTCTTTCTTTTTCTTTCTTTCTTTCTTTTTCTTTCTTTCTTTCTTTTTCTTTCTTTCTTCTTTTCTTTCTTTCATTCTCTTTCTTTCTCTTTTTTCTTTTTCTTTTTCCCTTCCTTCCCTTCCTTCTTTCCCTTCCTTCCTTCCGTCTTTCCTTTCTTCCTTTTATTCCTTCCATCCTTTTTCCCTCTTCTTCTTCTTCTTTCTTCCCTTCTTTCCTGCCTTCCATCTTTCCTCCTCCCTTCTTTCCTTCTTTCCTTCCTTCCCTCTCCCCCTCTTTAATTCATCTCTTCTTTTCCCTCTTCCCTTTCCCCACCCCTTTCCCCAAACCCCACTGCCGTGTGCTCGTACATCGCAACCACTGACGCTCCCACTCGCCGTCTCACCAAGAAACCTTCGCCCTTTTCGCAGCCCCGCCGCCCCGCCGCGTCCCGCGCCCACCCCCGCGCCCCTCCCGCAGTGGTTCCTCCCGCGCTCCCCCCCGCAGTGGTGGCGGCCGGCGCGCGGCGCTGACGCCCGGGCCGTGGCG
>WBMZ01009574.1:4797-29560 GCA_013400975.1 Atrichornis clamosus | reverse complement strand
GGAGCCCCGCGGAGCCCCGCGCCGCGCCGAGGAGCCAGCGGCCACCCGAGGTGGGCACGGAGGGGACGCGGGGGACCCCGGGGGGCCGTGCCCGGGGAGGTCCGGGCAGGGGCACGGAGGGGACGCGCGGGGGAAGCGCTGCGCGGCACCGGGGGACGCTGCCCGGGGAGCTCCCGGAAGAGAGACGGGGCACCGGGGGGTCCAAGGGGACCGGGCGGGGCGGAGGTGCGCGGTCGGGGCTCCCCGCAGTGCGATCGCTTTGGGGTGAGCCCCCCGCCGGGCACAGCGGCTCCGGGGATGCCCCGCAGCGCCCCTCTCCCGGCCCGACACCGCGGGGACAGGGCGCGGGGCTCGGGGACACGGTGCGGGGCTCGGGCACAAAGAACCGCTCGGGAGAGCAGCTGAACTCGCCCCCGTCCCCGGCTCACATCCCTCTGCCCGCTCGGAGCCGCCCGCGGCTCCCCCGGGGCTCAGCTCTGGCTTCTCGCTTCCCTCTGAAGTCTGGAAAACTTCTTTTCACACGGCAACGAGAAAATTCTGCGTGTTCAGCACCTTGGCGCGGGCTGCTTCAGGTTACAGAGCCCCCGGACTCTCCGGGAAGGGAAAGGAAGGAGCAGATGCCTTTGGTTTGTTGTCATCAGCACGGAGCCATCCAGGGAAAGGGGCTGCCTGTCCCCGCAGGAATTATTTGCCGGCGGGGCTGTGTGCGGGCGGGCGGGCGGGTGGAAGGGGATTAACCAGCGCAGGGGCTGTGCCTGGCGTGGGCATCGGGTACCTGTGCGTGAAATGCCAAGCGCACCTGGATGCGGCATCATCCAGGAACAGCCGAGTGCCTCTGGAAGGGGTTTGGCCTTTCCTTGGGCGCGCATCCACGGCCAGGCGGGTCTGGCGATGCTGCCCTCGGTCTGTGCCTGTTTCTGCGGCCAGGTGAAAGCGTGGGCGGGAGGTCAGCGCTGCCCGGAGGCTGCACAGCTCCCGGGGGTGCCCGCGCCGCTCCTGGAAAGCCGGGGATTAATCTCGCCTCTAAAAGCAGCGCTGGAGAGCTGCCATGGCTGGGGCAGGAGTGAGCGCTGGGCTGTCACCGCTCAGCGCGGTGACACTCGGAGCTCAGGGCCAGCTCTGCACAGCCCGGCAGCTCGGGGGGCACCGAGCAGGGGGCCGGGGCCCAGGACACGGCGAGCCCTTCCTTGCTCAGGGTCTGTTTGCACCTGGACATCTCCAAAGGGGCTGGACCCCTGCTCGGGCTCTGCAGAGAGCACCTCGCTTCTCCTCGTGGTTCGGGGGTCTTTGGCCACAGGACCGGTCCCCACTGGTGTGGCAGGAGGGTCCCACACACAGCAGCGGGCCCGGGATTGTGCAGGATCCCCCATGCTGGCTCTCCCACGGGGATGTGCCTGCATCCCTCGATCCCGGCTGCAGGGGTGCTGCTGCTGCACCCCTTTCTCCCCGGGGAGTTTGCTCTCGGTTCCCTCTGTCCCCTTGTGCCACCACCCCCTGGCCCCCGTGCCAGCCCGTTCCGGCAGTGCCAAGCCCTGGGCACCTCCTCAGCCGCAGCAGGGAGGGAGTTTCTCTGTCTCTCCTGTGCCCACCAGTGAGGCCTGGGACCTCCTTCCTCGCGTGCCTCGGGGAGCTCCGAGGGACCAGCACCTGACCCATTTTCCAGCGCAGGCTCGTGCGTTTGCACGGGAGTTTCCACGGCTCTCCAAATTCCTCCCGAGAGCTCGTCTTCCGCACCGGGGGCTGCGGCAAGTGGAATACGAGCAGGGAAAAAACTCCTCGTGAGTCTCCGCTATCTACCATCGCTCCAGACACTGATTAACCTCCCTTTGAAGTCCCTGCCAGGGATTCCTGTCCGGCCACTCGAGGCCTGGCCCAGCCTCCCACGCCAGTGCCGGCCCTGCCCCGTCACGCAGCGTCCCCTCGAGCCCCCTCCGTGTCGTCCAGCTCACCCCTACGCCCACAGCCGGGCTTTTCCACGGGCTGCAGAGCCCTCCCCCGGCCGCTCTGCCCGTGCCATTAATCACCAGGGCCATTAATCAGGGGGACAAAGAGTTGCAAGTGCAAAGTCCCCGGCGCAATCGGCGCGGGGGGCAATTAATGGCAGCTGCAAAAGCGCACTCGGGGACACAATCCCAGCTCCGGGGATGCTCCCGGCTCCCGCTGCGGAGCTCCCTCGCCCTCGGAGCCTCCAGCTGTGCCCGTACAGCCCCCTGCTCCCCGGTGACCCCCTCCTTTGGCACGGCAGGCTGCTAAATCGGGCCGGAGCCGTTCTTTCCCACCCACCCGTTAGTCACCGCTCCCTGGCAGGCAGCGCTGCCGGGCGGGGGGAGGCACATGGATCTGAGGCTCAGGCAGCAGAACGAGAGCTCCAGAAAAGCCAAGCGCCCCTGCAAAGCCACCAGAGCAGGTGTAGGGACTTCCAGGGCACGATTCCCATGGCCAGGGCATGCCGGGCAGATCCTCACCCCAGGTGTGAGCAGAAGGGGGAGGCCCGTGTTGGCAGGCGCTCTGCTGAGGAGGGGACAAGGGAGCTGCTGCTCCCCCATCCCGCGCCTCCCACACCCCTTGCGCTGTATCCTCAGCCCTAAATCCCTCTTTTCCCCCTTTGGAAAGCCTCTGGCTGGCGGTGGGCAGGTCCAGTCATGCTCAGCGCAGCCCAGGTGAGGCTCAGGTGAGGCATCCGCGGCACGCAGAGATGGGCAGCCGCGGAGCAGCAGCAGGCAGCACAACCCAGCCGAGGCCGGGACAGGGATCTGCTCCTTGAGACCGTCCAAAAAATCCCTGGCAGCGAGAGCCGAGCTGCAGGGTCCCTCCCCGGGACACCGAGTCACCCACGGCCACCCCGGCGGGGCTCAGTGCCGGCGGTGCTGCGTGGACAAGTGTGAAACCATAGTAGCACTGCAGCTATTCCGGGAACCTGCTGCTAAAGCTGCTGCTAAAGCTGCTGCTAAAGCTGCTCCTAGAGCAGCCCAGGCTGGCAGAGACAGGCCCGTGGCCCCACATGCTCCATAGCAGAGCCATGCCCTGCACCCCGAGCCGTGGGACCCTAATCCTGCAGCGTTAGGAAAAGCTCGGCCCTGACAGGAAACTTGGAGGTTTTCTTTCCCCTGTCCCCCCTGACCACTGACTTGCGTGTTTATAAATACTCCTGTCTCTTGGCAGGTCTCAAAACCCACCCCCCGGCCGATGCATTTGGTGTTCCACGCTTGCCGGCTGCCCCTGGGGTGCTGCCGTGGATTTTTCCAGGAGGTGGGGAGGATGCAGGGGGGGACAGGGAGTGCTGGGTCAGGGAGAGCAGCAGTGACGGCGTGAGGCCGGGAGTGGGCTGGAGTGCACGGTTTCCATTCGGGATTAGTTAAAAATAGCAGGGAATGTACAAAGATCTGGCACGTGGGTCACAAAGACCTTTCCTGCACAGCTCGTTGGCCGCTGTCGGGGTTTTGTGCTTGCTCACTTCAGTGGGAGAAGCCCCCCCGGAGCAGGAAGGCTCAAGCAATTCCCAGACTGTTCGTGGGAAGCCCTGGATGTGCTCAGACGTGGCCATGCCCTGGGTTTGGGGAGCCAGATCCGGGGAAAGGGACTGGGATTCCTGCAGGAGCAAATGCGTGGCTCTGCCACCGGCTCCTCTCCACAGCAGCACTCCCAGCTGGACCTTCCTCCTCCTCTTCCTCACAGCCAGAACTTTTCCCCCGGAGCTCAAATACTCCCATTTATGTGCCCGGAGCAGCACAAGGCCCCAGAGGGTGGCAGTGCCTGTGCACTCCCCTCCCCAGAAAAGGGAATTTTTGGTCACTTCTGGAGGAGCCTCATCTCCCGAGCCTCTGCCTCTTGGAGAAGGGAACATCCCTCCCTCCCCCTCGGGCCCTGAGGTCCGGGGGGTGGAGAGGAGGCAGCTGGGAGCTTTCTTCCCTCTCCCTGGAAAAGAAAAACCTCCCAAGTGTCCATCCAGCCGGCACAAGAGCTGTTGCCATCTAAGCTGTTTCCTCAGCGTGATCCCAGGTTTCCTGGATGCAGAGCTATGGATTTGGCCACTCGCCCAAGCAGAGATAACCCTGTCAGAGGTCCCAGCTCAGGATGCTGTTGGAAAGAACATTTAGATCTTTAACTGCTGGGTTTTTTCAGCAGCCAGAGCTGTCTCCACAGACGTGCTCCTCTGAAATCCGAGTGCCTGTGTTTAGGTTTGGAAACAATTAAGTGACATCTCTGTGAGCCACTTAGGGATGATCTCCTTTAAAGGTTAATTGAATATTCCTTGCAGCTTTGATGTGCATTTCTCTGCTGGGAGAACTGCTCTGTTTGGCAGCCAGGCATTAAAGGGGTGGTTTTCACCACGGGCCAAGTCTGAGAAACAGAGGAAGAGGAAAATGGGAAGCGAGAACTGAATTTGCCTTTTTTTTTTTTTTTCCTCCCCCTTCTGCTGCTGCACGGAAGCTTTGAGCAGAGCAAGGAGAGGGATGTGACTCTGGAAGGCAAGAGAGGGAGCTGCAGGATGAGGAGCAGTGGCAGCAGAGGCTTTTCACAGCGAGGACTGGGCCTGGCTCTTCACCAGCGTGCACAAGTTGCCTTTTCTCAGCTCCCACCTGACTGAGCTTCAGGCAGGGGGACAAAACCACCCAAATTTAGGCAAACCACGGCATAACTGGTACTACCAACAGGGAAGGGCAGCACAGAAATAACCACAGCTCAGCGCGGTGAAGTCAGGCCTAGATCTGGCACTGGGTTTAGTTCGTGGGAGATCTTTAGGTCCTACCCGAGAGAAGTTCTCCCTCTGACGCCCACAGGTTTCCTCAGGCTGAGGACAGAGACTGAAAGGTTTCAGCTGCTGCCAGGGCCAGTTATTTCCCCTCCTGTTTCTTGGGAGTCTCCAGCCCGTGATTTGAGGAATTGGCCCCAAGCCAGCCCCCCTTCAGCCCCTGTGCTCCCCTTCCTGGCCGTGACAGCGGGCAAAGAGCAGGGGACAGCAGCGGGTGGGTCTGTGGCTCTGCGCCCTTCCCGATGCATCTGAACCCAGCAGGTCTGAGCGAGAGCAGCCCCAGTTTGCTTTGTTGTGCCCAGATACAGACAGGAGGGGCCCAAATGGCGTCGGGGGGAGGTGAACGGCCAGGGAGGAGACCCAGGTGGGCCTGCTGGGCACCCACAGCACAGCTAGGGGAGGTGGGCTGGGCGCTGTGGCCGCCCGGGGCACGGAGGCAATGCCAGGGAGGCAGTGGCAGGGAGGCAATGCCAGCCCTGCTCCTGGCTGCTTTTCAGCCACTCGGGAGAGGGGGAGAGACAATAAAAGGCAGGGAGATTGCAAACAGAGCCCTGTCTCCATGGCAGCCTGAGCACCGCTTCTAAATTTTGCCTGTACATGGAGAGGATGCTTCCCCCCACCTCGGTGTTCCTGGGGGAGTTCTGCAGCACAAAGAGCCCTGGCCCAGGTGTGTCCTGGGGGCTGGGGAGGTTGGTGGCCTGTGGAAGGAACCCTTGGCGCTGCCACCTTGTCATAAGCTGGGGGAGATGGGTTTGCTGTCCCTCACTGCAGTTTTATCCATGATTAGGGGGATGGAGGAAGACACGTGCACAGCCCGTGGAAGAGGAAAGCTGGGAGGAAAAGTATTTAGGGCTCATCTCAAGTTACACGAAGTTCCTGCTATTTTTAGCTGGACAGACAAAGCCTTTCCATCAGCCAGGCCCCAGGGACAGCGCGTGGGACGTGTGGGACACCCAAACCCCAGCGGCTTCGGCGCTGAGCGGGCACAGACCCGGGCAGGAGCTCAGGGACAGCATCCCCAAACCTCCCAAGGAGCACCTGCAGGGCCTGCAGAGCCCCTGAGCTGCCTGAGGCAAAGCCATCCCTCGGAGCCAGGATTTTCAGCTCCCTCCCCGCTCCCACCCCGGCAGATTGAGCTGTGCAGGGTCGGGAAGGGATGTGTGCGGGGGGGCCTGGCGGCTCCCAGTGAAAGCCGTGCTCAGCTGTCACCACCCCGGCACCACCTGCCAGCCCCAGACGGCTCCCAAAATATCCCAACCCGGGGAGGGGGGGATGCGAGGGCAGGGGGGGCCGTTCCACACCTGCCATTGCCTCGGGAATGGGACCTTCTGCAAGGTGTTCCCTTCGGGAACGGGGGCTCCCTGTCCCCACAGCATCGCCGGGGTGCAAAATCCCATCCCCAAAACTTGTCCCTTTAACAGAGGGCCCTGCCCGAGGCCGTGCCGGCGGCCACGTGCAGTGCCAGGGTGTGAATTCACCAGGCTGGGGGTGGTGGCTGTCCCCCAGTGCCACTGTCACCGGCCAGGTGTGCCCGGCCAGTCCCCAAAGCTGCCGAAAACCAAAGGAAGGAGCTGCATTTCTGAGCTCCCAATTAGGAGGGCTTTAATTGCCATCTTAGTTGCTCATTAGTGGGAAAAGCCAGATGCTGGGAAGAATTAAAGAAGCTGAAGAGCTCTTTCTCTCCACCCCAGGAATATTTAAGTGTCTCACAAGTTCCCTTTGCAGCAGGAGCATGACTGATAGGACTCGTGTGGGTGCTCAGCTGTGAATCACTGATGAGCTCCCAAATCCCTGTGACAGGAGCCTGCAGGCAGCAGAGGGAATAAAACTGGGAGATCTGGGTGGCACAGGTAGGGCCTGACACGTGCTGGAATGAAGGTTGGGAGCTGGGGGAGCCTGGAGTTAATTTAACCTGAAACAGAGGGAGAAAGAGTTTGGGGTCTGGGCTCTGGGCACGTCACAGGTGGGGCTGAGGGTTATTCCCAGAAATGTTGGTGTCAGGAGAAGACAAAAGAGCTGGAGGCCAAGCCAAGGTGGAGGAAACGTGAAGGACCAGGCTCCTGGGATATTCCCACACTGCCCTGCTGTGCCTGCATCCGGAGAGGGCATCCTGTGGAGCCAGCTCCCCTTGGGAACAGCCCCTGTCCGAGGTCACGCAGGGATACGGGACAGGGCCCGGGGCTGTCTCAAGCCCAGCTCTTGATAATGCCTGGATTTTCCTGCCTGTGGAGATATTCCACACAAACTGCAGCTGTGCAGGGAGAGCAGGGCGGTTTGGGCTCCAGAAATCCCTCGTCACTCAGGGCACAGACACAGGCAGGGGCTCCAGGGCTGGCCAGGGAGCAGCAGCTTCCCAAACAGCCTTTTAGGGACACCGCTCCAAGGCTCCAGGTGGGAGGAGGCGAAGCAAGGGATGCTGAGTTCCCCGTCACTCAGCATTTGGTGACACTCTGACCCTGAGGATCAGGTTATAGAATCACAGACTGTCCCGAGCTGGAAAAGACCCACAGGGATCGTCGATCCAACCCCTGGCCCTGCCCAGACGCCCCAACAATCCCACCCTGTGCCTGGGAGCGTTGTCCAAACTCTGGCAGCCTTGGGGCCGTGCCCGTTCCCTGGGAGCCTGTTCAGCGCCCACCACCCTCTGGGGGAAGAGCCTTTTCCAGCTGCATTCCCCAGCCCAGCCCAGCCCTCTCCCCATCTCCTGGCTTTCCCATGGGCTGTAACTCCCTGCAGGCGAACACCAGCTTCTCCTGGGAATGAACAGCCTCTGGCTGTGGCTGTGACCTTCCAGCCACCAGCACCAAGGTTGGTCCCACTTCCACGTCCCTCTGGGGCTGCGAGACAGGGAGAAGAGTAATGGATCCCTCCCCTAGTCCTGGTATTTGCTGGTGCTGAGCCCGGGCTCAGGCCGAGTGCCCTGGCAGTGTTTGCAGGAGGGAAAACACGAGGCTGTGCAGAAACGAAGCTGCTGGGAGTCACGGGACTCTGCTGACACCGATTTTCTGGGGCTTGAGCAATCGTCCCCGGGCAGGGCCAGGAGCCTCCCCCCTCCCCGCTCGGCCGGGGCTGCCCGCAGGGAAACGCTGCCATTCCCGGCGGAGGGAGCGGAGTGGAAGCGGGCAGGGCACGGCGGGGGCGGAGTGATGCCCTCCAAAGCTCGTCCCGCCGATGTGATTCATTGTTAATCGGAGAAATCCCTCTTGTCCGAGCGCTGGCTTCCCCAAACACAGCCCGAACCGGTGCCTCAGAGCCGCCCACGCCTCGCAGGGATGATTTCACCCCGCTCTCCCAGCAGAGCCACTTGTTGACACATCCCCGGGCGGGACCGGAGCCTCCATCGCCCCGTGGATGTCCGCAGCTCCTCCAAGCCCTTCCCAAAGCTGATGCGGAATTCAGCGTCGGTTTTTGGCTTTTCCAGCAGGAGGAAGGGTGACATAAATGACCTCGCCCTGAGTCACCCTCCCGCAGGAACCGGTGCTGCCGCTGGGGTGCAAATTGCCCCTTTTTGGCCGTTTTTTCCCCACTGAGCAATTGCGCCGTCACCTCCAGGGCCTGCAGCGGGATGCGCAGCTGCCGGGGCACACGGGCAGAGCCTCGCTCTGCGACTGCCGCGCTGGCACCGAGCCCCCCCGGCCCCCCGGCCGAGGCACTGCCGGCTGCCCGAACAAGCAGCAGGCGGCGGGTGTGAATTCTCCCGGTGTTCATTGAAACAACATTAAGTGTGATGGACTCCCGGGCCATTAGAGCGGCTGCAACGTGTAATTGAGGCGGCTTATTCTTCTTCTGGAGTGTCCCCCTCCGCTAATGGCAAATCGGGGCGGAACACATGGTGCGCGCTTTGTGAGCCCCGCGCCGATTCACTGCGGGCCTCGGACCCAAACGATCCCAATGAATGTCAATGAGCGAGCGGGGACAATGAGCGGGAGTGAATGAAAGCCTTGTTGTGGGGCCCCGAGCCGCGGCCGAGCACCGCAAGGCGGGCGCCTGCCCGGGCAGCGGCTGAATTCAGCCCCATTAGCGCCGTGAGGGGCGCGATTACCGCGTGGGGGCAAGGTCGGCGCCGCTGATGGGGCTCGGCACTGCTGCCACTTCTTTGGGGACCAAAAAGAGCAGGTTTTGGAGAGGCCGGCTCCAGCTGGGCACGGGGAGAGCAGCAGGAGTTGGAACAGAGAAGGGCAGATGCTCACACAGCCCAGGGTGGGCCCGTCTCCTCAGCCTGGGGTTCGTCAGCGTTTGGGGGTCCTGAAGGCTCAATCCGGGTTTGGATGCAGCTCCCAAACCCAGCTCAGTGGGATTGCTGCACTCCAAGTCTTGGATTGAGCCATTCCCTCCGTTAAAGCGTAAGTCAGATGCTCCAGGCAGCACGTGCGTGGTGGCTTTTTACCATGGAATTTCCCAGTTTTCCCTCCAGGGCCACATTCCTGGTGTCCCAAAGCCCCAAATCACCGGGTGGAACAGGGGCACCGCACCTGGCAGCGATCGAGGGAAAGAGGAAGGAGGCTGATCCCCGAGCCAGGCTCTTGGCAGCCGCTCTGTGTTATCTGTGCATCTCCCAACAAACACCCAAATGTGTGGGAGCATCTGCACAGAAAGGATGAATAATAACCCAGGAGGGAAAAAGAGTGGGCGAGAGATTGCAGGGAAGAAGGAAGCTCTGGTGTTCCGAGGGGGGAAGAACGGGATCAGCAGGGAGCCTGGAAGGAAACGAGGGCTCTGCGAGGGTGACCTGTTTGGGGAAGGTGGAGGGAAAGCTGCTGCCTGCAGAACTCTGCAGGGAAGAGGGAAAAGCCTCACAGACTCCGTGCTGCAGGGGGATGAGATGAAATTCCTGCAGCCCATTGAGGAAGGAGGCGCTGGGAGAGCTGCTCTCCCACGTGCAGGGAAGGCATGACTGGGATGATGAGATGCCATTCATTTTTTCCCCCTTTTTCTGCACAAGCCCGAGTGGGTGAGTCCACGTGCTCAGCCCCGATCCCGAGGGCTTGGCCCACGCTGTTTGCCGGGTTCTGTCCCCCGGGACCCCTCTTCTCCCCACGTCACCTGTGGGGCTGGACGAGACCTCCACAGGCCCCTTCCAGCCGTGACAATTCCGTGATTCCCTGATCCAGCGGGTGTTGTTGACAGCCCCTCGAAGGGTCCCAGAGCACAGGCACTGCTCAGGGGGGACACGGGGGCTCGTGCTGCTGCCCCCGGCCCCCTCCCCACCGAGGTGCCAACAAAAGAGCCTTGAAAGGCTCATTTGCTGCGGGCACAGCACACCAGGGAACGGCTCGTGTCTTTTCTGGCTCTCTGTCCTCGTTAATTGATGAGTGACAGCGCAAATCACGGCTCAGGGTAATCACACTCAGCACCCGGGGCCGGGCGGGTCGAGAGGGGGCTGCGGCGGGTGGCCCTGGGGACAGCCAGGCCGAGCGGTGACATCGCCGGGCCCACAGGGGACATCGTGGCCCCCAGGGACCGGCACAGGGCCAGCCCCACAGCCCGAAGGGAGATCCAGGGACCCCTCACTGCGGGGCGGCTTTTAGGGCACAGGTTGGACTCGATGGTCTCAAAGATCTTTTCCAACCTCGTTGATTCTGTGATTCCGTGGTTCTGTGACTCCCAGTTTGTGTCTCCAGCCACATCACACCCCCCAGGCATGCAGGGGCCCCCCCTCTCCAGCTGTGCGCCCCCTCTCCAGCTGTGCTCCCCACAGCCGCCCATGCGACACCCCCATTTGCACTCCCTGCACTCTCAGAATCACTTGCATTTATTTTTTCCCCCCTTTTACGCTTTGCAGGATGCCTGCCCTGACCCAGCCAGCCCTGCAACCCCCCTAAATATCTGACCCCTCATAAATGCACGCAGTTCTTGTGTGTGGCTGCACATGATGACAGCTTTTGGTGGCTCAGCAAACCCCCAGGAGAGCCACAGGGTCACGTTTGTCCCAGGGGAGATGCAGTTGTGAGGCTGAACAAGGAAGGGGACAATCTGATCCCCCTTTCTGGAGGTCCCCACAGCTGGAGCAGGAGCCTATGCCCTGCCAGCTGTGCTGTCTCCAGAGCCTTCCTCTTCCCGTGGTCGTTGTCCATGAATTCCAACTCCTCCACGGCTTTCCAAGTGTTCATTTTTAAACAGAAGAGAGGGAAGGAGAAGAAAAACGTGCCCAACCCTCTCAGGCGTGTGTGGGAGGGCTGGGATTGATTGAAACGCCTCCTGCCAAGAGGCTGGAAAGTCCCGGCTCTGCCTCCCCGCACTTCTCCCACCTTCTTACAGGCACCCAAAAAACCACGGGCGCATCCCTCCGAGGGGCCAGCGAGCCCGGCCCCCCCGGAGCGGCAGCTCCACGCACCCCACGACCTCTTTTGGGAGATCGCACCCTCCCCGCAGCGCTGCCCCGGCTGTGTGCGAATACACGCGGGTGTCAGCGACTGCACCGGACAATAACGGGGGGCGTGGAACGCACCGGGGCTGCCGCCCCCGCTCGCTGGCACGCGTTGAGCGCTGTCTGGGGACGCTGTCGCCGCAGGTGGCGGCTCTGCCGCTGTGACGCCGCCTTTCCCCTCCCGCAGGCGCACACACGAGCGGTGTCGGGAACACAGGCAGCCTCCTGTGCCAATTATCCCGTTCCCTGCAGCGATTCCTCCCCCTCCGCGCGCGCTGCGCCTCTTCCCCTGCGAGAATGAATGAAGCCAAAGCCGTTTATCACCTCGAACATATCAGCATCCCGGCAGCAGCTCACACCGCGCTGCTTACTTACTTCTCTTAATCTCCCAAAAATGGATTTAGGGATTAAAGCGGATAGTCTGTCTCTCTAGGACTTTCCCTTGGCACTTAATCAATCTGGGTCCTCCGGGCACGGAGGAAAGAAAACAAACAGAGCTGAGGGATGAGCGCGGGTGGTGCTGCCCTGTTTGGGAGGAGCCGGCACCGGGCGGGAGGAACCTGGAATGGGGAAAACACAGGAGCGGCTCTGGAGTTGAGGATGGGGCAGCGAGGATGCCCTGGCGCGGTGTCCCTGCACCCCTCCACCACCCAACCCTCTGCCACCGCCAGGGGACACCTTTAACCCCCAGATTCCTGCGTGGACGACGGGAACACGGCCGGGGGTAGCTCTGGAAAAGAGCTGGATCACACAGTGGGAGCTCTGACTTATCCCAAACACAGCAAGGAGCAGAAACCTTCCCTCGTTGTGTGCAAACAGGATTTAGCTCATTTGGATGATGTGCTTCCCCCCTCCTCCCCACATCACCCCTAATTATCGGGATGGATCTGCATCTCCATTAGAGCCCTGCCACGGGAGCCAAGTGCCACAGAGGTCACCAGGAGCTGGGGTTTTATTTAATATATGTTTTTTCCCCCCCAGCAAATGGAATGAACACAGAGCCCCGCATGCCTCTGATCCCCGAGCGCAGCACTCAGCGCACACAGGGCCTCTTGTCCTCTCGAGTGCTGCACGGCCATTAAGCGTAATTAAGCCTCACGGCGTCCCCTTTCAGGCAGGTTAAGAGGAGCACTGGGAATTGGAGAGGAATCAGGGAGCGACAGGCGGGTGCGGGAGCGGTTGTGGCTGCGGCTCCCAGCGCCGGCAGGAGCCGGGATCCGTCCAGGAACAAGCAGGAGCGGGGGCCTGTTGAGATGATGCCTACTAGGCACCTAAAAATCACTGCAAATCCCAACTCCTGTCATTTTTACAGGCTCCTGTAGAGAACTTTCCTGGCTTCATCCAGGGCAGGATGCTCCCAACCATCCGGGGGGATGCTGCTGGCCTGGGGGTCAAAGGCCACTTGTGGAAGGCTCCTGGAGCCATCGGCAGGCGCAGGGAAAAGCTCTGCTCTTCCCCCTCTGGACACGCAGGGGGTGTCCAGAGGTGCCTTTGCACGAGCCCTCCCTCGTGTCAATGCCGGCCTGTTCCCAAACGTGTGGGCAAGGGGTGTTTAGAATAGAAACACAGAATATCCTCAGCCGGAAGGGGCCCACAAGGATGAGTCCAACCCCTGGCCCTGCAAAGACACCCCAACAATCCCACCCTGCGCCTGGGAGCGTTGTCCAAAGGCTCCTGGAGCTCTGGCACCCGTGGAGCCGAGACCATTCCCTGGGGAGCCTGTTCAGTGCCCAGCACCCTCCGGGGGAAGAAGCTTTCCCTGATGTCCAACCCGACCACCCTGGCACAGCTCCAGCCGTTCCCTGGGTCCTGTCCCTGCTCACAGCGAGCAGAGATCGGGGCTGCCCCTCAAGAGGAGCTGCAGCCCCCGGTGAGGCCCCCCCAGTCTCTCCTCTCAGTTTCCACCCTCACACCACCAAATCCCTCCCGGCTCCAGCCGATGCCGACGGCTGCGGCACCACCCTCGGCTCCCGGGTGGCTTCTCCTCCCTCACGCTGTGTCCCCGTGTCCCCAGGCTCGCCGCTCCCGGGCGCAGCGAGGGCTCTGCTATGATCTGGACCCGCTGCCCGGCCCCGTCTCTGCACGGCTCCGCCGGGCTCCGCTCCCCCCCGCAGCTCCCCCCGGCCCGGGACCAGCATGGGCAGCGTCAGCAGCCTCATCTCCGGCCACAGCTTCCACAGCAAGCACTGCCGAGCCTCCCAGTACAAGCTCCGCAAGTCCTCCCACCTGAAGAAGCTCAACCGCTACTCGGACGGGCTGCTCCGCTTCGGCTTCTCCCAGGACTCCAGCCACAAGTCCAGCTCCAAAAGCAGCAAGAATGAGGATTTCTTTTACATCAAGGTCAGCCAGAAGTCCCACGGCTCCCACCGGGCGGATTACACCTCCCTGGCCGGCGGGGAGCTGGGGGTTCCAGCCGGGAGCAGCGGGCTGGACTTCGGGACGCCCACGCCGCAGAAGCTGATGCCCTTCCCCAGCCCGCTGGAAGTGGTGAGTAGGGGAGAGGGTGGCCCTGGGAGTGGGGGGGTGTCCCACTGGAGCCCATTTGTCCTCGAAGTGGGTGCAGGTGCCACCATAGGGTTGTCCTGGTCGCGCTCCATGAGGAAGATCAGGGAAAACAGTTTGTGCTGGGAAGCAGGAGAAGAGGGGGAGCTGGGGGCACTCTGCCACCCTGATCCGAAGGACACAGATCCTTTAATTTCCAAACACAGCCTTTGCCTCCCAGCAGAGGCAGTTTCAGCCAGCAGCATCCTCCGGAGCATCCTCCCGAGCCCTCAGGGGACAGCAGAGCTGTCCCACCGTGGGGGTCTGGTCCCGGGGGGCACAGGGGGTGGCAGGACACCCGGGCAGGTTGGGGTGGGTGCTCACAGGCTCCGCTCTCCCCTCCGCAGGGCGGGGAGAAGGCGGTCCCACGTCCCACCGCCTTCAAGCCGGTGCTGCCGCGCTCCGGGGCCATCCTGCACTCGTCCCCCGACAGCGGGGGGGCCCTGTCCCAGCAGCTGCTCCCCCCGGAGAAAGCCAAGGAGCAGGAGCTGAAGCCGGTGCTGTGCTCGGGGGGCCTGTCCGACTCGGGCAGGAACTCCATGTCCAGCCTGCCCACGCACAGCACCAGCAGCAGTTACCAGCTCGACCCCCTCGTCACCCCCATGGGCCCCATCAGCCGCTTCGGGGGCTCGGCCCACAACATCCTGCAGTGTGCCATCATCCAGGACAGCAACATGATGAGCCTCAAGGCCATGTCCTTCTCCGACGGGGGCAACAAGATCCTCAACCCCGGCAAAGCCCCCCACCACCCCGGCGCAGACAAAAGCGCCTGCGTCCGCTCGCCCATCTCCACGGACGAGTGCACCATCCAGGAGCTGGAGCAGAAGCTGCTGGAGAGGGAGGGGGAGCTGCAGGAGCTGCAGTCGAGCTTCGAGGAGAAGGAAATCAGCTCCTGCCAGGCTTACGAAGAGAAGCAGCGGCGCTGCAAGGAGGAGCTGGAGGGTCTCAAGCAGAAATGCAACAGCAAACTCAAGCAAACCTCGCAGAAAACGCAGAGGACGCAGCAGGTCCTTCACCTCCAGGTGTTCCAGCTGCAGCAGGAGAAGCAGCAGCTCCGGGAGGAGCTGGAGAAACTCGTCAAGGAGCAAAACCTGCTGGAGACCAAGCTGAGGTCCTACGAGAAGGAGAAGACCAGCTTTGCCCCCGCGCTGGAGGAGACGCAGTGGGAGGTGAGTGGCCAAAGGCGGCCCGGGGCAAAGGGGGTGTGGGAGGTGAGAGCTCCAGGATCAGCAAGAAACCCCCCAGGCCTTCCCCACCTCTGTTCCTGCACCCAGGAGGGGCCCAGGCTGTAGGGAATGGAGATGAAATCCAAGGAGAGCCGTAGTCTGTCCCACAGAGAGCTGTAACTGAGGTTCTCGCTGCCCCTCTTAGCCCTTCCCGTCATCCAAGGAAGCAACCACTGCATAAAAACCCCTCAGTCATTAAAATCACTTGGCATTTGCAGCCTCCAGCACAGGGTTTTCCAGCTGCCTGCCCCAAAGGAGCAGTAAAGCTGCCTTCCCACAAGGAAATAGGAACTACTTGGACTTGCCACGGCCATTTGTTAGAGAGCAGTAAAACCTTCCACTCCCTGCTTAAGCTTAATTTACTCACTCCTTGGTATTGCTGAGCAAAGACCGTTCAGCTGCTGAAGATTCCAGAGTTTCATAATAAGTATTTTAAATATTAATTATAACTAATAATTGCAATTAAACAATTGTAAACAATCACGAATAAATGAAATTCAGGGTCTCCACACGCTGAGCCCCAGCTGTGCCCAGCTCACACGGGCTGCCCGGGGCTTGCCCCGAGGCCCGGCCCCAGCTGAGGCGCTCATCCCTCCCCAGGTGTGCCAGAAATCCGGGGAGATCTCCCTGCTGAAGCAGCAGCTGAAGGAGTCCCAGACCGAGCTCAACACCAAGACCACCGAGATCCTGAGCCTGAAGGCGCAGCTGAAGGAGGTGCGGGTGAAGATGGAAGGGCTGGAGATGAAGGCCCAGGAGCTGGAGGTGTCCCTGCGCACCAAGGCCATGGAGCTGGAGGTGTGCGAGAACGAGCTCCAGCGCAAGAAGAACGAGTCGGAGCTGCTGCGGGAGAAGGTGAACCTGCTGGAGCAGGAGATCCTGGAGCTGCGCACGGAGCTCGCCGTGCTCAAGGAGCAGCTCAGCGAGGGGCCCAGGCCGGGGCCGGACGACGCCCAGGCCCTGCAGGGGCAGCTGGAGAGGCTGCGGGCAGAGCTGAAGGCCGAGCGCGACAACAACGAGCAGATGAGCTGCAGCTTCCAGCGCGAGCGGCAGACGTGGAAGGAGGAGAAGGAGAAGGTCATCCACTACCAGAAGCAGCTGCAGCAGAGCTACCTGCACATGTACAAGAGGAACCAGAGCCTGGAGAAGATGCTGCAGCAGCTGGCTGCGGGGGAGGACGGCAAGGAGCCCATCGAGCTGGACATTCCCGGCGCCGACGTCCCCTACGAGGACATCATCGCCACCGAGATCTGAGGCAGCCCCGCCGTCCCCGCCTGGCAGCCCAGGGAGACGCTCGGCCACCCTGTACAGCTGAGCTGAGCCGTGGTTCCCCCTCTCCCTCCGTCGCCCGTCGTGTTCCACAGGTGAACAAGCCACTCGTGCCAATGGTGACAATGGTGACAAAGGTGACAATGGTGACAAAGGTGACAAAGGTGACGTGCCAGCAGCTCCCCCGCCCTGGCACTGCCCTGGCACTGCCCCTTCTGCCCCCGGGAGGACCAAGGAGCCGCCGGCGGGGCGGGCAGGGAACAGGGCTCCGGGAAGTTCTCTCCCATCCGCGCACAACGCCCAGGGGATGCTCTGCTCCAGGCTCGGCGGGAACCCGGGATGGAACAGCCCCGGGGACGGGGACAGCACAGCCCTGCCCACTGTCTTTGAAAGGGATCGGCCCAGCACGTGTCCAGCTCCCTGGGGGAAGCTCCCACTCCTCCTCACCCTTCCTCCGTCGGTGCCAATCCCAGGGCGCCGTGGGACCACGGAGCCACGGCCACGTCCACTGCTCCCGTCCTCCGGCTGCTGTAGGGCCTCAGGAAGGACCCCGCCCGCACGAGCCCACCTGGGTACAGCCCACACCCACCGAAATCACCTCTCACTCCGAGCACAGCCCACCCTGCACCCGCACTCTCGTCCCTCCGCGTTCCCAGACCAGCCCGGCACTTCCTGCTCCAAGGACGAGGACTCAGCGTCCCTTTTCCCAGCTGCCAGGCAGCAGCTGGCTCTGAGAATTCACAGGCATTTCCCAGCCACCGTCTGACCAAGGAATGGGGTCTGTGCTCACCCCACAACCCCTCGCACTCGCTGGGCCCGTCCCTCCCGGGACCCCCGGCTGCCTTAGCTCCTCTCGTGCCCTAATTCCGTGGGATCCCGCCAAGGGAAGCTGGTTAAAAAAACCCCAAACCAACCATTTTCACCTTAATTTCTACCCCAGCTCTTAAAATTCCCTCCTGCCAGCAGCAAGTGGCCCCATGACTCATGGGGCTGCACTGCTGGTGACCCGGGAGGGACCCAGCAGGATCCAGTCTGTGGGATGGGGGGGCTCCAGCCGGGACCCCTCTGTGCCAGCGCAATGATATTTTTGCTGCAACGTCTCTGTTTACCCACTGCCCCATTCCAGGGGTTTGGGGGGGTGGGGGTGGGGGGTCTTGCACAATCCCAACGCCGCGAATTCGGCCAAGGGCTCCAAGCTGTGCAAAATTCCGCGTCCCTCGCGCCGTTCCGGCCTGGAAAGGTGACACACAGAAACCAGTCTGTGCCTTCTGCGCCTGGCCCTGAGCACCCCAAACCGCTGCCCCACTTATCCCAGCCAGTCCTGGCACTGGCACACGCCAATCCTCACCCGCGGCCCGCTGGAAAAAAGCCAACCTCAGATTCCTGTGGCTGGGAGTCGGGGCCGCGTGGGGTCAAGCCTTTGCCCAGACCTGCCGAAGGATGTTTTGGAAAACTGAAGGATCAGGGATGGCGAGGCCAGAAGGGATTTTGTGCATCACAAAGCCACAGCCCCGTGCCCAGGGCTCTGCACCAGGAGCCTTCCAGTGCCAACCCCCGGGTGCTGATGGAGCAGAGCCCTTCCCGCCTGCCCCATCCCGGCAGTTCCCCGTCCCTGCTCCCGCTGGCCTCGGTGGCACCGTCCCTGCCCCCTGCCCTGTGTCCCCCAGCCCCGTGTGCCCCCCAGCTCTATGATGTGATCTCCAGAGGCCTCCACGTGCTGCCTTTGCACAACTTTGCTGTGTGTGCCCGTCCGCATTCCAGCTGTGTCGCTCCGGGTGGGAGCCGTGGCCGCCCCCGGCCCCAGCCTGGACAGAGAATTATTTTCCTGCAGGGTTGGTTTTTTTTTTTGTTTGTTTGTTTGTTTTTTGGATGTTCTTTCTGGTGACTGATGTAAACTACTGGTAAATTTATGTTTTTATTTATAAATAAATTTTTTAAAACTTCTCCAGCCTCTCCGGATGCTTGGCGGCGTTCCAAGGGCTTTCCCTGCCGGAGAGCAGGACAGGGCTTTGCTGTGTCCCTCTCCGAGTCACAATCATTTATCACAGGCCACCAAGGTCCCCTCAGGGGACATCCTCCCACCTGGCCCCGTTGTTTCCAGCCGGGAGTGCGGCGTTATCTCCGCTCTGCAGCTGGGATAACCCAAGCATGGAAAAGCAGGGACTCGTCTCCGGCAGACTGGAGAGAGTGGGATAATCCATCTGGCCCCGCTCCCAGCCTGAGCCCACCAGCTTCGCCCTCCTGCTCTGCAGGTGAGCCTGATTTTCCCCCTGACCCCCCCATTCCCAACAATCCAGGACTCACCACCCCTGAGCAGGCAGGTCCCTCTCCTGAGGAGATCCAGGGAGAACAATTCCAGAGGGGGAGATGAAAGGTAACCAACCACCTTAACAAACCCGAGGGCGTATTTTGACTATTTCAGCTGTTTTGCTCCAAACCAACCCATCTCGGGGCCTGTCTGCATTCCCCCAACACAGGAAAGGCAAAGGGGGAGGCTGAGGAGCAGAAAATCGGGAAAACACTCCAAGTACAGCAAACACTTCATCCTGACCCCTCCCACGGGGCACTCACAGGGCAGGGAGGGTCTGGGCCCCTCAAAAGGGCACCTGGCACCCGCTGATGCTTTCCAGGGAAACCTTGGCTGTGCTCCCCCTGCCCGAGGCAGGAGGGAAGTTTATTTTTAGAGCCTTTGGAAGTGCTGAGATGGAAGGAGACAGAAAATCCCTGTGAGGGCTCTGAGGGCACCTCCTGTTACGGTCACCCCACTCTGGTTATGGGGTGCTGGCTCAGCCGAGCCCTTCCCAGGCTGGCCACAAATCCAGGTCAAGGGAGCGGCAAGGAGGAGTCCCCTGAGCTCCCATTATTCCCGGGATAGCTCCCAGGGGACATCGCTGTCCCACAGAGGTCACAGCCTGTACAGATGCTGCAGAGCAGCAAAGCAGAGCCTCAGCAGAGCTGAGCAGCACCAGGGGGAGCGAGGGCACATCCAGGAGGGAGCACGGCCTCCCTGAGGGCACGGAGACCCCAAGGAATTCTTAGGAATGCCCAGGGAAGCCGAACCCCCAGACCTGAGGGCCCTGGGCTGCCCCTGCCATTAAAGCAGGGGACGTTCCCACCCCTTTTCCACCAAATCTCTCCCGCAGTCGCTGCCGAGGACGAGCTGAGCCTTCCCCATTCTCTGCCCCTGGCACACACCTGGCCGTGGGGACCACCAGGCCCCCGCAGGGCTGTGGATCCACGGGGAAAGCTGAGCCACGGCCGGGACAGCCTGGACCCTGCTGTGACTGCTGCGTCAGGAGACCGGGAAGGAGCAGAAAGGCCGGATAATCCCAGGGAAAGTCATTCCCTCGTGCCAGCCAGAGCTTCGCTTGAACGTGACCGGGGTGGCTCCGGGGCTGAGGAGGCACCCGGGGGGCACCGCTGGCTCAGGTCTGGGGGACAAACAGGAGAACGAGCCCAGCGGGAGCATCCTGCCCAGCCGGGGGTCCCCGCTTTGGTCCAGCCCCGCTCCAGCTGCCGCCCTCGCGCAGGAGGAGCGCGGATTGCTGAACTAATCAGCAGATGCAAATCAGCGCCAGGACGGAGAAAAGCTGATTTGCATCTTCTTTAAACACCCCGCTGCCACCGCGCCGGTGTCTGGCTGTTGCGGGGGGGACACGCGAAGTCAGACCTCAGATCTCCGCAGCGGCGAGCGCGGGGCCGGCTCTGGCAGAGCAATTAACGGGGCCACCCCGCGCTCGCAGGGAGAGCGAGGCTCGGAGGAAAAGCGGCTTTTGATGTGCAAATAGCCCGCGGCAGCTCTGCCCACCAGCCTGGCGCTGTCCCCCTGCCTTACATCTGCCAGCCCGGCCCGAAGCCCCCGGGGCGGGCAGGGGGGATGCGCGGGGTTGGCCCCCTCCCCTCCCGAGCCAGGGGACAGCTGGCGTGTGCCTGTGGCAGGGACCGGCTGCCAGCCCTCGGCGAGGGGGGCTGAGCCCCCGGGCAGCGCTCGTTACTCATTAAAGACTGAAAAAGGGGATTCAAAAAGAACCCGGCGCGTAAACGCGCGGCGGCAGCAGCTGGGAGGGCAGCGCGGCCCCTCGAGCCGGTACCCGCTGGCCCCACGCCGGGAAGGAGCCGTGCCAGGAGCTGTCACAGCACTGCCAGGCCGGTGCCACGCGGAGGGACAGCCCCAGAGCCGGCCCGGAGCACCCTCTGTTCATCCCACAACACTGAACAACCCAGGAAAGAAATCCCTGCGCTGAGCCCCAGCCCGTCCCGGGGGCTGCCGAGAGGGGAACCGGAGCCTGGTCTGTCATTCCGGCTTTGTCATTCCTGCCTTACACAGCCCCGTGCCAGGCTCGGGCTGCTCCTGCCCGGGACAGGCTCCGTCCTAACCTGGGAAGCTGCCTGAGTGCAGGGAGTGACAGCGATTCCCAGGGCAGGGAATGGGGCTGGCTGCAGGGAATACCTGGCTGAGCCCCCCAGTGCTGAGCACATAAAAAATCCCCAGCAAACTCAGGCCTAGAGCTCATTCCCAAGGAGTTTGTTTCCAAGCCTCCTCCAGCACAACCGACCCGTGGAGAGGGATGTGGGAATGGAGGTATCGCATTCCCTGCACATTCCTGCAAAGCCTTTCCCCGTGACTGCACAAAGCACTCAGGCCTGAGGCTGAAGGTCAAATCCTCCTCCTCCTCAGCCACCAGCTCCAGGAACAACACGGGGGTGGCTCCAGTGACCCTCAGTGCACACTGAAGCTGTTCCACTCCTGTTCCCAGGATCCCTGGTGGCAGGGAACATCCCAGCCCCTGCTGAGCCACCCCCCAAGGGATTTTCAACCACAAAAACGACAAAAACTTCCATGTGTTCAACACCTTCCATATTTAATTTATTTAGATATTCTCTACATTAAAGTATTTTCATGCCAACGCTTCCGACCTCCCATCCCGACCTCAGGAAGAAGAGACTTGACACAGCTTTGGGTGGAATGCACTGGAATAAAGTTGCTATTGCAGCCACAGAGAACACGGAACAAACCAGAGAGAACTGCACATGGGAGACGTCAGGGAAAGCTGGAATTAGCACATTCCAGTCATGTTAGCACCTTCCCAGACGGGCACTGAAGGCGTTCAGGGAGGTGCCACATGCTCTGGTGAGCCAGACCAGAGCTCAGACTACATTGAAGCCTGGAAAAAGCATGGAAGTCTGCCAGAGGCAGGCCTGGAGCCTCGGCTGAACCCGCTGGAAAAGGAACAACACGGAATTGCCTAGCCAAGATTGCAGTGTTTGGGAATGCTGAGCTCAGGGCTAAGTCAAATCTGTGCCTGGAGTGCAAACCACAACAGCTTCAGCCACGGCACAGGCCCAGCACACCTCGAGCAGGATCCAAAATATCCTTTCTCACATTAAAAACTCCTTTTTTTTTTCCCCTGCTGTTGCCTTGTTTAGTACAGGACAGTGTTTAACAGCTGAGCTCCCACCAGCACACCTGGGCCAGGTTTGAGGTTGGTTTTCACTCTCAGAATCCCCCTCAGCAGCAGCACAAAGCCTGGAACCACCTGGAACGGCCAATACTTCTGAGCTGCTGCTTTGTGTCTCTGGCATTTCCAGAATCCAAACAAAAAAAGGGTTAAGTAGGAAACACTCTGCAAACTTCAGTCTAAAACCTGTAATCCAATAATTAAGCTTTATTCTGCTGCTTTCAGGTAGCTCCTCACTGGCCTTGTCCCTTTGCTGGTGCAAAGGAGTTCCCAGCGTTGCCTCCCCGTGTCAGTTCACACAAACCTTCCAGAACCTTCAGCCCTGGTTAAAAACCTGCATTTCCCACGAAGGAATGTTGTCCTGCAAGTCACATTTACTCTTTCCTGTTTTCTAACCCAGGGTTTGAAGGTGAAGATTTGCAGTTTGTGGTCATCCTCAGCCACTCCCTTGAAATGCCTGCAAAAGGCTCAGTTCAAACCCAAACCTCGTGGTGGCTATTGCACATTTGTAAGAGCTGGCCTAAACGTTCTCCTGAAATTCCAGGCTCTGGGAGAAGGGATATTTTCCAAGCTGCTCTCAGTGGCCACGGGAACACTGGCACGAGTGTCACCTACTCCTGGATTTAACTGTAAGGGCGACAAGGAAACACCAACACATGGAGAAAGAAACCAAACCAGCATTTCACAGAGCAGGGGCAGAGGGAGCTGTGCTAGTGCTTTGCATCCCGAGGGTAGAACTCGGCCAGCGTCGTCTGGGGAATTCTCTTGAGCATCTCCTTGGGGAAGATCCGCAGGAGCTGCCAGCCGATGTCCAGGGTCTCGAACACGGTGCGGTTCTCGTAGGGCCCTGCAGGAACAGCACCGGGCATGTGGGATGTGGGACGTGGGCTGGGAATGCCACAGGCAGCCCCGGGAACGGGCCCTGCCGGCTGGGAGGTGTGGAACGCTCACCCTGGGCGATGAAGTTCTTCTCAAACTTCTGCAGGAACTCCAGGTACAGGAGATCGTCCGAGGTCAGGGCTTCCTCCCCCACCACGGCCTTCATGGCCTGCACGTCCTTCCCGATGGCGTAGCAGGCGTACTGGGGCGGGGGGAGCAGAGCTCCTTACAGCCCACCCAGTCCCACCCCGCTTCCACGCTCCCAGGTGGCTCCAAGCCCTGTCCAGCCTGGCCTTGGACACTTCCAGGGATGGGGCAGCCACAGCTTCGCTGGGGATTCCATCCCAGCCCCTCACCACTCTCCCACAGCCAGGAATTCCTTCCCAATATCCCAGCCAACCCTGCCCTCTGGCACTGGGAAGCCATTCCCTGTGTCCTGTCCCTCCATCCCTTTTCCCAAAGTCCCTCCCCAGCTCTCCTGTACCCCCGTTAGGCCCTGGAAGGGGCTCTGAGCTCTCCCTGGAACCTTCTCTTCTCCCGGTGAACACTCCCCGCTCTCCCAGCCTGGCTCCACAGCAAAGGTGTTCCATTATTATCCACAATTCCTGTTCAAACCCCAAAGCCCTCACTAAACACTCAGTGCCTGACAGCAGCCTCAGGAATGTTCTGGATCACAACAGACCACGGCCTTTCCAGGCTGGGCAGCCCAAGGAATCCCGCTGGAATCATGCCCCTGTTTCCAGAGGAGGATTTTACCCACCAGCTGGTTGGACACATCCGCGTGGTCCTTCCTGGTCATGCCCTCGCCGATGGCCGACTTCATCAGTCGGGAGAGGGAGGGCAGGACATTGATGGGGGGGTAGATCTGGGGGGAAAACACCCAGGAATGAGCATTCATCCCCAAAAAAGTACAGCAGCCTCAAGCACCTGGTGAGCAGCGTGGCACCCACCTGTCTGTTGTGCAGCTGCCTGTCCACGTAGATCTGTCCCTCGGTGATGTATCCAGTCAAGTCAGGGATGGGATGAGTGATATCTATGGAAAAGAAATGGTTTGACAGTTTTTATTCCTTTTATATCCATTTTAGCACTGAGGCCCGCGCTTTTGCTGCTGGCTGACTTCTAAAGTGCAGTGCCATCGGTTATTCCCTCCACAGATCCCGAGTGCTCTTGGATCAGGGCTGTGAGCACTGAATACTCAAAGGGCAAACCAATTTTTTAATTATCAACAGAGAAGGCAGCCAAAACCTGCAGCATTCAAAGGAAACCTAAAGGCCACAGGAGCTCCTGTCCTGCTGTGTTTCTGAGAACCTCCTGAGCGCGACTCACCATCGTTGGGCATGGTGAGGATGGGGATCTGGGTGATGGAGCCATTCCTGCCCTCCACTCGCCCAGCACGCTCGTAGATGGTGGCCAGGTCAGTGTACATGTAGCCAGGGAAGCCACGACGGCCAGGCACCTCCTCCCGAGCTGCTGACACCTGGGCAGAGCCACAGAAACATTCCCAAGGAGTCAGATCCCTCCCAGGCAGCTGCTGTCTCCCCGGATTTAGCTGCACCGGTCACTCAGAGCAGCTCTTCCTGCAAAGTGCAGCCACACAAACCCCTCTCCGTGCTTGTCAGCACAGCCACGTGTGACGAGACAAGGCAAATCCAAAATTATGGTATCAAAACCTGCTAAGTCATGGAATTATGGAGCGGTTTGGGTTGGAAGGAACCTCAGACATCATCCCATTCCACCTCCTGCCATGGACACTTCGCAATGAACATCAAGCTGCAACAGCTCTGCCAAAGCTTCACTCCTCCCGTCACACCACCAACCCTTTGTGCCAACACCCAGCCCGTTAACGAACACCTTAATGAACGTGCTAATGACCAGCACCTCTCTGAGAGCCTCGGCGTAGGAGCTCATGTCAGTCAGGATGACCAGCACGTGCTTCTCACACTGGTAGGCCAGGAACTCTGCCGTGGTCAGGGCCAGGCGGGGCGTGATGATGCGCTCGATGCTGCAACACAACCCTCGCGTCAGTGGGGCCACCAGCGGGGCCACCAGTGGGGCCAGGGACACGTGGAAGTCACGCAGAGCCTCCCATCTGCCACAGGCACCGCCTGGAGCAGCAGCATTTCACCCTCAGCTCTGCTGCAAAACCCCAGCACAAGGACAGCGGGCGGGCCGCAGCCCCCAGGACAGCGGGCAGGGCCGCAGCCCCCAGGACAGCGGGCAGGGCCGCAGCCCCCAGGACAGCGGGCAGGGCCGCAGCCCCCAGGACAGCGGG
>WBMZ01009566.1:0-46156 GCA_013400975.1 Atrichornis clamosus | reverse complement strand
TTTTTCTTTTTCTTTTTCTTGATATTTTCTTTCCTTTATTTTAGTCCATTTTTTCTGGTTTTTACTCTGTTTTTTTTAATTTTTGAGATCAACCCCGTTTTCAAATTCATTTCGTTTTGCCAGACCCTCTCGGCCCTGGAGCCCAGGTTTCCCAGCCTCCCTTAGGACGAGGCAGTGAGGGGCTCGCACCCCTCCCGACGCCTTTGTGGGGCAGAGCCCGGGCCGTCCCGTTGGAAAAGCGGGACCAGCGCAGTCCTGCGCAGCCGGGTCCTCAGCCCCAGAGAGGGCTGGGACACAGGGAACTAAATTCCTGTGCACCCAAATCGGCTTCTCTTCATAGCTGGGAGGTGAATTCGATCCGTTCCCAGCGCCCCTCTGCCAGCCGGGCACCCCGTGCCGCACGCCCACCCCAGGGACACCCGTCCCGGCGGCCGCGCGTCCCAGCCGGGGTGCACGTCCCGAGCCCCGGGGCCGGGCCGAGGGGCGACCAAGTTCCGACCCGCCGGCGGTGGTTTATTCGATCGCTTTCCCTTGCCCTTCAGTAAGATTATTATCATCTTTACGGGCAAACGTAGATGTGAGACGAGGGCATTCTCACAGAGCCCTCCTGAAGGAGGACCTTCCCAATAATTTTGCTTCAGGAATCTGTCTCTTCCGTCCTTTAGCTTTACCCCAAAGCAGAGGGTTTGTGGGGTTTTTGTTCCCTTTTTTTTTTTTTTAGTTATTTTTAGAGCTATTTCTGTCTAAATTGGCTTATTGGAAAAGGAAAAAGAGAATATTTCCACAGTATTAGATGTTTCATTCAAATAAAGAAATTTTTTTTTTCTGTCTAACACTCCCTGTGACTGGACCAAACAGGGACTAATATTAAATTAACTCACGAAAAGCAGGTGACTGCCCAAGATGAAAAGTAAATTTCCAGATAAACAGGTGTCACATATGAAGGCTGTGTCCTGGCATTCTGTTTGACTTTACAAAGGTGCAGGTATTTTAAAGTAAGTTTCGGTGCTTCTCCGGTGTGCACATCCTCAGTCATTTCCCTGTTCTAGAGCCTTGCTCAGATCCAGCACACAAGAAACTTCTACCTGCTTTTGTTGTTGTTGCTGTTGCAAAAATCAGCAGCAGAACAAGTATATTTCTCTGAGAAAAACACCACAGAGGAGTATCCTGCTCCCTGTGAGCTGTGATACAGCATCTGAACCTGGGCACAGAACTCCCCATGAAATGCCAATCACAGCTGACATGCTGCACACAGTTTGCAGAGATTTCTCCTCTCAATTCTGCACCTACACCTTCATTCTCTTGTCCCCACCAATGGGACTCTGCAGAGCCCTTCTCCAGCCAAGCATGTTTGTTACTACCCCACATTTTGGTTTTGCCTGATTTATTCTTCTATCACTGCCCTTATCATTCATCTGAATTTTTGTTTTCTTCTTACCCAGAAAATGTTGGTGACTGTGTCTGAACTCTGCTCTGTCACATAATACTGTCACATTGACAATATTTTTTAAAAGAGACAGGTTTAAATAAAATGTATAAAGGATAACCAGAATACAGCATATACGAGATCTTCCATTCTTGAAGGTAAGGTGTCTTTTGCTCTTTTTGGAGTCTTCTGGAGTCTGTAAGAAATTATTCCAAGTTGGCATTTATGAGGAATCTCAGAAGTCATCTCAGTATATCGCTGACAGAATTTCCTGCCTCATAGAAAACAAGCACTTAACCATAATTTCTGCAGCAACAGAGATGTTAATCTTACTCTTCTGTGCCAAACCTATAATATCATTATTGCCAAAGATTAACATTGTTTGTGCTCGCACAGCTTTGTGAGGTACATACCAGAGGTCACTTTTCAGGTAGTCTGTAACCTCTGACTGTTTCCTGGCAATGTGATAGGTTGTTAAAGCACCTAATCACTAAGGAGATGCAAATCTGGTCATACTCTGAACACCTCGGAGGTTTTGCATTTTGGAGCTTTTCCAGTTCTGTAAGATATTTAAGTCTCTGAAATAATTTTGGTTTTTGCTTGGGAACTCATCAATATCACTGTGAAACCTTACCTACTAAGTACTTCAGCATGAGGAAATGCTGGAACTAACTTTGTAAATTTGTTCTTTATGATCATGTTTTGTGAAAGTCAGACCTACAAGCAATTGCTATTAAGAACACATGAAAAATTAGAGAATACCAAATTCATTGCCCATACTTTGGTACTCCAAAACACAAACCACGTGTTTTCAGGGTCTAGGTTTGAGCATCAAGCTGAGTTAATTCAGATCTGATCATACATGCAATTAGGAAAATTTACAGGACCAATACCATGCCCCACTAGTAGAACTGCATGTTTGTGGTATCTGCTTCTTTTAGATGAGGAAAAGAAAACTAAGCTTAATGCAAAAACATTTGTATCATTCATCTGGATGAAAGTATCTATGTGATGTGTGTGGCAACATTATTTCTGGCCATGAAATAATTTATCTTTCTTTTAAGAGACTTTCTCCCTCTTTTAAGAGATTTAATAAGCAGATGCTAGGCAGGGTTGTCCACACACTTGCTCTTGAACAGTCCAAGTGCATCTCTCCTACCTTGGCCATATCACATCAGTCTTTATTTGCCTGGGGGCTGCTGAATAATCCAAATTCCCAATATAGAGAAAACAAGGTGTCTTGAGCTGTGGTGTGATCACACTCACTGAGTCACTCTGGGGAATAGCTGCCCCAGATTTTCAGATTTTTGTAGGGATTCCATTTGTTCTTCAGAACCATTGTTCACAGGAGCCACATCCTTTTACACTGTAACTCATTTCCAGAGCACTGGTTCCCTCCCTGCTCGTCTTTCCAAGGTACGTGCCTCACAGCTCCAAGCCTAATGGGATTTTGACATGCTGCTTGCACAGTTGGGAAGTTTGGCTGCTCTGTTGATGATCAACAGGAAAGAGTCTACAGGATAGCAGAAATCTGGAAAACATGAGGGGTGAAAGATGTGCCTTTGTTTAAACTGAAAAAAGAAAAAAGAGAGTAGGAGGACAGGGGGACAACAGTTTTCTATATGTAAAATGTTGATACAAAGTTGACGGTAATCACTTACGAGCAACTGAAGAAGAATGAGAAACCATTTAAATTTACAGCAAAGAAAACCTGGATAAATCTTAGAAACACAGTCTGTTTCTTAAGAGTGTATCCAAAAAAAGGGTTTAATAGAAATCCCAGGACTTGTGCTACAGAAATACAAATTTGAAGAAATATCTATAAGAGATTGTCTAAAGTGATTTACTTAATTTTAATTCAGGGGGTGGAATGGTGGAAGAGTGGCTCAGATGGTTGGATGACTTCTTGATTTCTCTTTCAGTGCTTCATTGCTACAAAGCTATCTCATCCCCTTAGGCAAGGCAACTCTTCAGCTGGCTGACAGCTGATGCCGGACGGAGATTAAACTCAGCTGAAGACTGACTGTGGTGATAGAAATATGTTGATTCATGGGGAATTCAGGCTCTTAATTCACACCCAAACCACTGGCAGATCCACTGCTGGCTTCAGTAGCTCAGTACCAGGTCCTTAGTTGGCAGGCACTACCATATCCATTTTGTCTCTGATCTGAAGAAGTATTGCAAGGTTGGCCTCTTACCAAATCCATTCCATCTCTGTGAAATATTATGGCTATTTCAGCATGAACTGTATGTCAGTCAGATCTCAGGGTGGCATAGAAAGTGATTAGGCTTTTAAGTTCACTTCCTATGTTACTAAATCGAAGTATTAAGCTTTTCATTCTCCTCTTCATTGCTTTATTTCACTAATTGTTATCCAGATCTTGGATACTGAAGTTAGTGCCTGAGAAATGGCCCTAGTGATGAAGAAAGGATGCAAAATGGACACATTAACAGGAAGAAGACCTGCATTTTTATTTCAATCATCAAGAGAATTACTTAGAGAAGAACTCAAGGTAGGAAGCACAGTACTGTTTTTCTAAATTTTGGTCACAGAGGTCCCTTTCAAGGCAACTGGGGGGGAGCAGCTTCATTTTTTGACTGCATTTATTTATTTTATTATGCACTGGAATAGATTAGGAGTTCATACAAACAATTATGGCTCCTCTAGTGGGGCATGGCAATGAACAGTAGGAAGGTGGTAACTTTTCCTATTTCATATTTGTCTGCAGAGTGAGGGGGATTGTGTACATAAAGCAGGAGGTGGTGGAATGAGTGGATGGTGAGGTACAGAGAGGAAAAGAAAATTAGGACAGTAGACGAAGTAAGGAGAGAAGGACAAAACAGTGGCAGGTTGAAGAGCAGGAATCAAATAAGCTTGGATTCATTGTGAAAAATCACTATCAAATTATCTTGTGGTTAGAAGAAAGTAGCTGAAGAGAATAAGGTGAGGGATGTAAGGATCTAAATAAGAGAGGAAGCAGGCAGAGACAGTCCTGGCATGGCTGGAATTGGCACAGAAACATGGCAGGGTTTACTCATAACAGCCCTGTGGCTTTCCTGCAAGTGTTGCTCCAGGAGTCACAGCTCATGTCTGTGTGTGGATTTTGGGCACTTCACAGCTGAGGCTTGGGGATGGGGGGCGGGGAAGATGTTTAGTGGGGACAAGTAGGAAGGAAACAAGGGCCCAGTTAACAAGTGACTCGGCTATGAAGGGCAGGGGAGCCGTGAGGACAGAGAGCAGTGCCACAGGACTCTTGCTGCCCAGCTCAGCTCTCGCCACGTGTCTTCCCAGCCTTTCTGCATAACACATTGTGCCAAGGAGCCCCACTGCCATCTCCTACTGCTTCCACCACACACAACAGGAGATACGAAGGCACTGTGCTGCAACTCTCCCTGGGAAGGGAGCAGAGCCAGCACCAGTTATTAAGCCGCCCCATGAATAAAGCGGGGACCATCCCTGCCCTGGGGCATCTCCAAGAAGGTGCAGTTTAGATGTGTATTCTGCTGGGTATCCACCTCAAAATGGATCAGGGGAAGCTGAACTAAATCCTGCTTGTCTGTAGGGACTGACTCACAAGGAGTCCTCTCCCAGCAGAATGCCAGAACCGCAGCCACAGCAGAGGGAAGGTGGAGGCTGCTATTACAAACCTCCTGTGAGCCCCCGCTGAAGACCGAGGTGCTTTTAATTTTAGTCTGGGAACTTTCCCCTCATTACCCTCCTGACAGGATGGGTGCAGACAGCATTAGGGATGCTGGGCTAGACACTGGCCCCAGAGGAATGTCCTCCTCCTCCTCCACCTCCTCCTTCTTCTCCTCCTTCTCTGCGGCAGCACCTCAGTGCAGGGGGAGGCACAACAGCACTTCCAGTCAAACACCTTCCCTTGCAGGATTTTCATTTCTCCAGCCAAAGGCGGCTGCAGGAGGGCAGGGAGCCTCCACTCCACCCTCACCCTGGCTCCCCACAGCCATGCAAGTGAGTCTGGCTGGTGCCTTTTCCCAGGGCTAAAGGGGATCGTTGATTAAAGGGGCCTTCTGACCAGCTTTCCCCTAAAAGGAGCTTACAAAGCCCGTTTGTTTAACCTTTTCACAGCAGCTTGACCTTGTCATGAAGAACAAATCACTCCAAAACAATGTTGAAGGGACTGACGGAGTTGCTCCTAGCTTCTTCCTCCTCTGCCATTGCAGTCCCAGAGATGAGTCCAGCCCTGGTGAGGAACAAGGACCCTTTTCTGCCTCCCTCCAGCTCCACAGCTTCAAGCAGCAGCTGGGAGATTTGACCCCGACGAAAAGAGGGACGTCTGTGGGTGTCTGTGCTGAGGTCACAGATGTGACACTGCCAGGGCAGCCTACAAGGGCTTTTACCTCCATTTTTTTTCCAAATATTAGATGCACTTCGAGGATTGTTCATTTTTTTCCTGATGCTAAATCCTTCAGTCAACTTTCGGGTTTCTATTGCCTATTTTACACTTTTGTGGACTTCTCAGCAGTGAAGCCAGAGGACAAACAGACTCACTGATTAAGTTTAGATTAAACATTTAGGTTAAATTTTATTACATTCCTTGTTTTATAGATAGGGAAGGAACTATTCTGTTAGAAATAACAATTGAAAGCTTATTGAGATACTCAGATTTTAAACAATAGTTCTCTTTTCTCTTAATGCAAATTATCAAAGCAAGAATGCATAAATTGGACATAAGTTATTATATTTCAGTATTTTCATGAAGTGATTTTCTACATGAACAGAAAAATGAATCTTAATTGCTTGCCACAAAAATATCCTCAGGCGATGGTAGTACAATTAAGAGTTTTTCCTTAAATAGCATGCAAGAAAATGCAGTACATATGGTGCCATTAGCAACTTCAAAACAGTATTTGGATATTCATTTAATTTAAAACAGCATGTGCCAACACAAAACTTAGCACTAATAATAAATGTAAACTTGGGTAAGAAAGTAAACAATGCCATCTCTGTTGAGTGTGCAAGTCATTAGTCAAAATCAACAGAACTAGATTTAGATAGCAAGTATAAGCACTACATATTTTATAACAGTTATTTTTTAAATCTTGTTTTGTTTGGCTTTGTTTTAAAAAAATAATAATTTACAGAATTGTATTTTATTGAGCTCAGTAACTATTCCTTTGTGAATACTGAAAAAATAGCAGCAGAACCAACTGAATGTGTGAAATGAGGAACTGGATGACTTCACATTGCTGTTACAACTGTGTATGTAAATTTAAATGTCACACTGATATCTTTGGGTTTTTTACCTAATGACCTTCACTGCAAAACACAATGGATAAAATTCGATGAGCCAAAGGTGGCATACTCAATTTACAAGTTGCATGGAATTATAGCTGTGTTAGTGGCCAGGTGCTTAAACATCCTTTCTGTAAAACAGACTAGGCTTTATAATCTCTGCAGTAATGCTGACACTTTTAAAGTCTGTGGGATACTACTGAAATTAAGGTTGTTTTTGTGTTGAGGATAACAAAACACAGGCCATTCCCACCTGCCCTTGCAAGGGAAAACATTATTTTTCCATCTCAGTGAATTTTAGATAATGGTGTCAGCCAGGAGGAAAAATAACAGTAATGGCACTGACATTAGAGCAGTAAAATTAATAATCCACAATGAAACACTTCAGGAAAAACAAACAGGATGACAAGTTTCCTTCTTATCGGAGAAGTTAATTATTTTCACTGCCCCTCTGTTCAAAGCAGCTCCTGTGAGCCCTGGAAAACCCTGCAGAAATTTGTGTTCCCTGCTGCCTCTCAGAGCAGCTGCTGGGGCTTCCTTCACTGCACAGATGAGGAAGATAAGCCAGAGGTTCCAGGGAGTGCCGTGGGTATATGGCTCAGTAAAAGGCAAATCCTTGACCCTCGTGAAAAATGAGTGGTTGGTGGGCAGGGAGCTGTGCCTCCCTTTGCCAGGAGCCTCAGCCGTGAATCCTGCCGTGGAGCACGGTACCCAAGCCAGCCCTGCTTCAGGAAGCAGGATCAATAAATTATCGAATCACAATGCAAACAGGAAACATTTCCTTGGCAAGGAGAAGCCATGCATCAAGGTACCACACAGTTAAAAGGGAAGAGGCTTTGTGCAGCACAGGAGATGGCCATCAGGCTTGCCGGCATGTACGTCCTTCTTGCTGGAGCTGTTCCACTTTGTATAAATAATTAAATCATCTTTGGAGCAAGGACTTGACCCTGCATCTCTCGCATCCCAGGTGAGCACCTGAACAACTGGGCAATAGACTCAATCTCTTGCTTTTCTCTCCCCGGCCCAATGAATATTTAATCACCTCTACAAAGTGAAGCAGCTCCAGTGGGAGGGAGTGTAAGCCAGGCACCTCACAAAAACTCTGTAACTCCATGGCCCATCTTTTTCCCACCAGCTTGAGTCCCATGGAAAAAAGCCCTTGGGATGTAGGAAAGGGGCCTATGTTGACTGGATGCTCCCCTGTAGCAGAGTCAGAGAGGATGGGAGGCAGCTCCTGTCTTCTCATCTTTCCCATCCCTAACAGGTAGCCACCTACATATTTTATTTTACAGCTGATGATATTGAAGGCCACCCTTGATATATCTGTCTAACAATTTTAAATAGCCACCCAGGAAGGAGAGGAGTCAGACAGAACCTGCATGTCCCAGCAGACTGTGCAGCTGCCAGGGCACACACTCCTGCTTCTGCTCAAGCTGGTGAGAAAGTCAAACAGATAAAGTCAGATGGGTGGGAAAGACCATGTGCCCACTGATGGGAGCTTATGTCTTGGAAAGGTTTAGTCTCCCACATGGCTACTGCTTTCACACTCAGTTCCTTGCTTTATCCACTGACTGATGCAGAGCACAGTCCCACACATCCCAGCAGGAAAAAGCATAAGGAAGAGCTGCAGGGAATAAGAATGCAAAGAATAAGGTCATTCTGCCCAAGGCACAATTTTGGTTTTTTTATAATTCCACAGGAAACTAGGCCATCCAGTAAGGTTTTTAAAGCTAATGCAGATTTTTAAAAGAAAGCACAACTGAGAGTTTTTTTAAAAAAATATGCTGAGCCAGAAAAGATGCCACTCAGGTATTTCTGTAGCCTATCAAGGTCAAAGTGGAATGAGAAGTGCTCTCTATGAAGAATCACTCCTAGTCTCACATGGTCCTGAATTATCTCAGCAAATATTTTATTAGAATTATTTTGCTTATAACAGGCACAAGAAATTAGAGAACGATTGTTATTTGCAACTGCACAGGAAATTTAACCAAGGGATTTCACAGGAAAAAGTGAGGAAGATATTTACCTATTTAACAAAGATAATTGATTATAACCTCCATTCTGCCAGGATGTTGCTGCATTTTTCTGCAGGATGTTGCTAAATTTTGGGAAATTTAGGTATCTATTATCACCTTATGTCAATACAAGTCAAAAGATTGTGTACTTAAAAAAAATAAAATAGAATGAGAAGTTTTAATTATTTTTTTTTTTTAGTTTTCCTACTAAAAAATATTAAAACCACCCAAAACTAAGGCTGATCAGGAGGGATATTCATGTTATGTCTGGGCTTAATATTTAGATCTCTGGGCTGGAAGTAAGTCTCCCCAAGGGTAGACAAAGGTTTAAGACCCACCAGGCAGTGGTTCTTCAGTTATCCTCTGGAGGTGTCTGGTTCTAAAACCTACAAGGTATATCCCCTTGACATAATGCCCCAGGTGAGCTGTAAGCATAAGGCTCTCTACTCTCCAAATTTCCCAGTTCTGGCCAAAGGCTGCAGACATGGTGCTGAGACACATCCCACTTCCCACTCCTCCATTCCCAACTTGGATACTAGAAATTCATCTTTGCTGTTTAAACCCTTTTGCCCTATTGTAAAATTAACTCCCACCTGCTGCAGAATGGACATTACGTCTGGGGAATCATTGGAAAAGAACTATTGCAACAGGAACATCACCTCTCCTGTCAGAGGTTCTGGCACGTGGAGGAGAGGGTGCAGGCACAGTTACTTTTTGTGACTTCAGGAAGGGACAATTTGTTAAGCACAGACTTGCATTCCTTGCAATGAATTAATTTATCACTTGCTTTTACCATTCCGGGCCAAACTTGCTGAGCCATGGTTTTTAGCCTATTTTTCTGCAGCGAGGCTCAGTCCTGTCTCCCAGAGCTCGTCGACAGAGACGATAGCAGGAAAGCGATGAGTCAAGAGGAATCAGATCAAGAGGGTCATTTCACAGACACACCAAAATGGCTGGGAGCATTGTCTGATCCTTTCCCTCTTCCAACTGCAGGATGAGTTATCTTTGCTGAGTGTGTTTAAACTAACCTTGGAGAAGGGCTGTGAAAAGGCCTGCAAACACAAATGGTATTTTAACTACTGCTTGGGATGGGAGACATACAGCTAAAGCATCACCTCAGCCACAGCCTCCTGTCACAGCCCCACAGCACCACACCTTGCACATACTCGCCGTTGTGAGACCTACCTGGCTGGCCAAGGGCTCAGCTTTTCCCTGTCATCCCTGATTCACACTGCACAGGATTCCTCAGCCATGCACAGCACACGGATCTGGCAGGCTGTAGCTGTGAAAACCATATTTATTTTATGTCTTTACCTCTGTGCTGTTTGTCCATTAAATTAAGAAGAAGGCTTTATGAACTTGTCAAATTTCTGTCTCTCTCCAGTCTTGTCTTCTCTTTCCACACTTGTGGTTGATGTCTGCAAGCTAGGGATTCCCTGCAAATTATTCCTCATTCTCCTGTCACACTGATTTCTTGCTTGTGAGGAATTTCCAGAGCAAACCTTCCTAATGTTAATGTTGAGCCGAGGACAAGGGCTAGATTTAACCACATGTTACTTAATCCAAAGTGTGTTGCTTTGCCTTCAAAAAGCACTTTAAGCTGCTGCCAGTGACACCATCTCAGTTTGGTCAGGTCTGTGGGCAATGCAACTTTATTCTCCCTGTGCTCCAAAGCACCCTTCAAAAGTAGTCTTTATGATGGGTTGTCACATACCTCATCACTTCCAAAATAGAACAAAGAGAACAAAGAGAGGGTAACTTCCATGAAAGAACAGCAGTCAAATCATGGTTGTGCTCGGAAAGAGATGAACTTCACAGGTGAAGAGGGAGGTGCACCTGACGCTTGGAGGCAGAAGGCTGGCACATCCAGAGCCTCCTGGCTGTGCTGCACTCACATTTACAGATGCTTTCCAAGGCTGTGGGAGAGGGAAGCTTGAGACCTACAAGGGTGTTGAGCACCAGGTAGCCCAGCAGAGCTGAACAGGAGGCTGAGGCAGACACAGACAGAAAGTTGTGATAACATAAACTTTCTCCTTATTAACTCATTTGTATTTTTCTCTCCTCTAGGTCTCTGCCCTACCCTACTTTGGCTTTTTTCTTTATCTTCACTTTCTCCTCCTGTCCTATACCCAGCTTTCCCCAATGACAGAGCCTAAATCTCGCTCCTTATGCTTCCTCTTACCAGGGATGATACAAAACAATGTCAACAGATGGTGGTTTGTGTGTTTTCATGTGTTTTTCATATAGGCACAAATTGATTCAAAGAGATATGTTGTGCAACCTTTGCTCTTCCCTCCTACGAGGGAAACACAGACTGAAAGCAGAGCTCCTGAGGATCCCTGAGTCCTGCTGTTCTCCATAAAATCACACATAGCAAAACCTTCTATAACTCACTGGATTGGGGCCATATGCCTGGTGTTATGAAATATATGGAGGAAATACGTGCTTCTCAGTAGTGTGAGGAAAAGCCACTCAGCAGTTAACATATTTTATGTATCTATATATTACTTTGAGCAATACAGATGTATGTCTTTGTTTAGAAAAGTCATTCTTATTTCAGCAGCCAGTGCCAGGACAGTACAGGACTGGGGAAGGACTGCCCATGTAAATGTGGCTGGAAAGAAATTTTAATTTGTGATGCTGCTCAGGCACATAGGAATGGGATATTGGTGTATGAATGGGTGGTATCATCTCTGGGCGGGGGGAATCACAACCCAGTTAGGGCTTGCCTTGTGCCATCTTTCAGATGAAGAGAAGAGAAAGACTAAAATTCTCTCTGGGAATGGCTGGGATGTTGATACCACATATCTGTTAAGAAAATGTGTACAATTTTGTTCTTACACAGCTCTTTCGATCAGGAAAACCTAATGAAATTTGTGAAGCCTTTTTGTGTTGCTGTCAGGGACAAAAACCCAGCTGAGTCAGCACGGGGGGTGTCGGGCATTGTGGCTTTGACTGAAAGACGATTCACACAACGGGCTGGTTAAGCCCCAGCTCCAACGCGCCCTCTGTGTGCAAAAAATAACACTTCAAGTGAGCTCAGTTCTAGAAAATGAAAACTAATTGCTGGGGTTAGAAGAATTCAGCCAGTCTCAAACCATTAGGATCACGGGCGAGCAGGGAATGTCATGGAGCCAATTGGAGCAAAGCTGTCAGGGCTTTACCACGCTTAAGACCTAACCTTAGGTTGCTCTGTGATCACACGACCATGGCTCCAACATTCACAGGCGAATATTCTCCCCGTGCCCCAGCAGCTCTTCCCTCTGCGGACACAGCAATGAGTGCAAGGAATGCCGATTCCACAATACTCCTCATCGCCAGCAGGATAGGGACAGACAGGCCTGGCAGTTTAATTTGCTTTTTTTTTTTTTTTTTTTTTTCCTAGAGGAATAAAAACAACAAAAAGACAACCTAGTCTGTCGTGAGATTTCTGACTGATTGTGGAGTAATTCGGACAGAATGGAATAGAGCCTGCTCAGTGGTTCATGAACAGCACTTATCCGTACTCCATTATTTTCCCTTTAGTTTGCTTTACAAATTAGAAAAGGGCACCAGTGTCAAATTCTTGATGCAAGCCTCTGTGTGAAATGATAAGCTAAATCCTAAATTGAGGTCAAAGCTGTTCATGTGGTTCCTGCTGCTAATAAAAACGCTTTTCTTTGTTCCTGCCTGCTAAGAATGCCTGCCCCATTTATAAACAAGATCTTATCCCAAAAGAGACACCTCTACGCAGATGTTAGGGAAAAGTACCCTGCTTAAACAATAATCTCTCCTTAAAAATACATTATGTTTTGCCAAGAAAAAAATAACGTGGTTTCATTGAGAGTAACGCATGTATTCTAGCTAAAATTCTGGTTTCATCTGCATACAGAATCCCAGGGTATTTTTCTGAGTGCTTCACAATGTGAACAAATAATTGGCAGCATCATAGAATTATGTTCCAGTGACTTCATTTAAACTTCAGTTTAATTTCAGTTCAGAGAGAAGCTGAGGATTTCCCCCCCTACAATTTCCTTTTTTGTCACTCCTTTCTGAGTCCAAAATGAAAAAATAAAATGATAAAGAGAAAGTAACTCTGTAGTGATTTAAAACCAACTTCTGCTACCTGGAGGGCTCTGGCTAATGTGATATAAAAGCTGACATTATCACACCTTGCCAAGGGATGAAGCAGCACCTGGGAGAGTGATGTCCTACTTGGGCACGAGTTTTCATGGCCCCAAAGGTAGATGGAAATGACTCAAGAGAGACTTGGTGTCCCTTCCTGAGGAGCAACAGCAACTGGTTTGGGTCTGTTACAATTTATCCTGAAAATCATTATCATAAAGTCACTCAATTTTAACATCTCTATACATTTTTCAAAGCCTTAATGTCTGAACCCAGGTTTTTTTCAGTGAGCTACCAACTTTGCTGTGTGCAGTCATGTAGCATTCAGTGCTAGGAGACAGCTGATCCTCACCATCATCAAACTTGGACACCAGCAGCCACCGTGGCTCTGCCTTCCTTGGTTCGGTCCCCTCTGCTGTCACTGTAAATGGTTTGGAAGTTGATTACTGCAATCAAATAAATTCTCAAATGCTGCAGAAAATGAACCTTCAGACTTGCTTTTTCTTTCCTTTCCTGAGAGAAAGGAAATAAATTTACCTGGAAATACAAGAAATGCCACGGTGGGGTTACACAGCTCAAAGTAGTCACAGGAGCCAGATAATTTGGAGACTGCAGTATCCGTTCTTTTCTTCCTTTTTTCTTTTCTCTGTGCTAAGCCCTTGGTAACTACAGTGAGATGAATTAAAAGTGTCAGTTTGAAATGGTTGGAAACGGGTATAAATTGGAACTGTCTTTGCTGAGAAGCAGTGTGAGATGGGATCGGGGCTAGAGGCAAGGGAGGTTTTGGAAGGGCAGCACGATGTACAGCACATTGGCTGTGTGTCTGCATGTGCATGCTTTACTACCAGGGAAGCAGAAGCACAAGCAGAGATGTGAAATCAAATCAGGGAAGACTGATTCCTTTTGTTCTGTTTCTAAAAAATAATTTTCTAATTAGATTTACAGGAATTATATTCAAACAATGCAAATTTTATATGTATTTATAATGAATTTTGCATTTGTGATGATAAAAAGCAGTGGTCTCGTCTCCTATGCTCAGTGAAGATTATCCTCATCAGCTTTACTTTGAAATAGCCTAAACACTTGTCCAAATACACATACAGGGAGAGGGAGAGCAAGGATAAAGTAAAAAGATATTTGTGTGTCTGCCCTGGGAGCAGTTACATGGTTTGAAAGACAAGAAAACCAGTGGGGTAAGGCCTACCTGGGGGGAAAAAAAAAACAACTTTAAAAAAAAAAAGGGGACATAAAGAGCGACTGAGGTCCTTGGCCCTTCTCAGGGGCACACAGTGTACTCCAAAGGCAACGTACTCCAAAGAAAGTCACTGAATTTACCCAAACTAGGCTTGCGAAATATTTTCCTGGTAAAATAATCTAGCAGCACAAACAGCTCACAGGCTGGGCATTTCTGCATGATCTGCCCAAAGACAGCTAACGCTTGTCCCCAGCTTTGACATGTCAGTAGCACACAAGCCTAGAGGTGACAGGCATCTCAGAAAGGTCTGATTTACCCAACTTTTCTTCAAGGAAGTCCCAGACTGATTCCCTGGAGAGAATTTTTCACAGCTTTTGCAAGTGTTGCTGCCAAAACCAGCCATGAAATAGTATTGTTGAGTAAACAGCCCATTTCCTCTCCTGTTGTACCCTGTCCCTCTGCAGATCTCCCCGTCTGAGCGAGCACGGGGAGGTGGGGAGGGAGAGCAGCGCTGGAAGAAAAGCCCGGCAGAGCCCACACAGCCAGTTCGCCTCAAACAGCTTGAGCTTCTTCACAAGTGAAGCTCCTGGTGCCTCCAGAGAATGCAGATGCCCTGCAGCAGTGCTGCCTGCTGCGCTGAAATCCCCGCGGGGACACAGGGCTTGCGGAGGAGGAGAGCCAGCCGTGCTTTTAGCCACGTCTTCTGGGAACGGCCCTTCCGATGGGGGCTGGAACGAAACCATCTTTAAGGCCTCCTTCACAAACCATTCTATGATGTCCTGCCCTCCCTGCTCTGCTGAGGCTTGGGCTAGATGTAATTGGTTTCAAGGACTGGGTTTAATGGTTTTTAATACTAGTTAAGTGAGTGGGTTGAGACGCCAGTGTCGAAATGTCTTGAGGAGGGAAAGAATCCTGGATTTCCTGTTATTTGTCTTGCTTCACAGAATCCCATTTTTTAGTGAACAGATGGAATATTTTTGGTTTGTTGAACATTTTGTCATCACTATTCAGCACCAGCTAACCTGCCAAATGCTCTTGAAAAATACACAATTATTGCAGTCTCTGGTCCTCCTTTTTACAAGAGCAACTTTGCTCCTTGGTTTCTATGAAAAAAAAGAACTATTTATTTTTCTTTTTTATTTTTTCCCCCCTGCCTTAAGATCCAAAGACTATTTTCTATTGATCTAAGTGGCAAAAACTCATTCAAAGTAAGATAGATGTTATTCTGCCGGAGCAGGAAAACTCTTGGGTGAAACCAGTAGAGACTGGAATTTCTGTACAAGGAAATCTACCCCGTTTGCCAACAGTGACCAACAGCCAAGGATAACTGTGATTTTTTTTTTTTTTCCTGTTGGAGGTGGTGGTTGCTATTAGCTTTTAAATGCAGAAATTCAAGGAGGTTTAGGTCAGGGGCTCTGCTCAGTCTAACATACCTCTGCAAACACATGTGTTTGCTTTCTGTCCTGCTGAACCAATTAGCTTGTGCTGGGGTGAGGCACCATTTCTATGGGGCAGAATTGCCTCCTGTAGAAAAGTAGGCTGTCTTCAGTCAGGATATGAAAGGTGGACCTCACATGGCTGCCTTTGGTAGGACATTCCCCTGCTGAATCATCATGGTGGTTAAAACCTCTTTTCTTTGCAATTTGGGTTTGTCTGGCTTAATTTTTCCTTGCCAGATTTTTTTTTTTTTTGTAAATTATTATTTCCATGTTTTTTTCCTATTCCTCTGTTTTATACTGCCTCCTTTTTGGAAACCTTTAAAATCCTACTCTGAACACAGACTTCAGCACTCTACATACAGATACAAAATACATACATTTTTAATTGCTGCTCCTTGGTGAAAAGGGACAATACTTGTCTCATGTGTTTGAGTAGGACTTATATTGTAGTATTTCCATCATTACTTTTTAGAAAATCTGACCTCTAGTTCATCTCTCAGACTGAAATGACAGCAACAGAATAGACCATGTTATATTTTTTACTGCATTGTGACCCATACAGTGGTTATCATGTTTGTTACCTTTATCTCTGCACTGAATCTGCCCGAATTTGAGACTGTGAAGCCAGCAGAGAGTTGCAGAGTGGCTGTCAGTTTGTTTCACATCTGTCATCTCTGATACCCCTGAAAAAGAAAAGAACATGAGCATGGCTATAAAACAAAGCAAAGAAAAAGAGTATTTTCATGAATTATGTGCATGTTTCCACTGGAGAAGTTTTGGTCTAGTTAACAGCAGAGGAAGTTGGTGAAAATTTTATTTCTACACTGGCGCTCTGTGGGGTCAGGAATACTTCGCAATTCTACAGCACTTTACAAGTAGAATTTCTGGACAATACACCCCACTCCTTTTTCCTGATTTCCAGTTAGAAAACACCCTTATGGTTCTTAGGCTGTAAATGATAGAAGAACCTCAAGAAGCATGCTGGAGAGAGTGTAACTGGCATTCTACCCTGTTTTGCTAGGGCTACAAGGAGAAGCTAAATGAGGAAGGAATACTACATATAACCTCCCATATTATCATGGGAATACATCTTGTCTGACTGGATATTATGAGTCCTACAGAAAAAGAATTATAGAACAGCAGATTAAAAGGGACCTCAAGGACCATCTGGTACAACATCATAACTTTTAAACTTTTTCTGGTAAATTCCTTTTTTTTTTTCTTTTCTCAATGATTAGAATCCAAGACCAACACTCCAACAAACTCCTATGCCACTGCTCCCCAAGGAAAAAAGGTGACACTACAAATTAGATAATCTATGTCTGATTTGTGAATTCTGACTCAGTGAATTCCTGAATCTGCTTTATTTTGAGTACACGGAGCATTCCTTCATAACCGGGATCCAGCGTAATTCGGCAGACCTGTGCCATATATGTCTGTGACCAGGAACTGCATAAGATTGTTAAACACTCGCACAGGGAGGAGCATTTAGGGACTGTGGTGTTCCTCACCAGCAAAAGGCAAGGTTGTCAGTCATTTCAAGGTTAGAAACACCAAGAGAAAAAAAATCACTAGGTGACAAGTGGAAGGACACACAGGGAAAGAGAATTTCAGGAAAGAAAATGGAAAAAGAGGACCTGCTTTTGTGGAAGAGGCTATTTGCGACTGTTGGACCAGCCAAGGTGAATGTAAAATCACTTAGGTCTGTTTAAACTACAGAATTTGGAAGGAAATATTCATGAAGGGAGTGTTAACATATTCTCCAAAACTGACATAACCTTGAAAAATCTACAGATGGTGAGAAAACCAAGGAAGATAAATGCTTTTTTGTTGCTGAACATTATGTATTTGTTCTCTTTTCTGCCCAGATTTAAGGATTTCAACTTTTAAGATCTCTGTAAATGCAGGTGTGTACCTCAGCTAGCACACAAAAGAGAAGGACAGCATCCTTGAAATGATCCAAAAATGAGAAGCTTTGGGAAAGTGCAATAGAGAGAAAGCCTGTGTCCAAGGAAAAACAGTAAAGTGACTCTGCAGGAGTATAGTGAAAATGTACTCAGGAAGTTTAAGACACCTGGACTTTGGTGTGTGTAAGCCCAACCCCTCAGTGCACCCACCGTGTGCCGGGAAGCCGAGCCACCCTCAGGTGTTTTATCCTCACGGGGAAGCCATTGAAAAGCTGGAGTCTCAAATTTTTTTCCAATGCACTTATCTCCTTTCATCAACTTTCTGAAGTTTCTTAGAAATCCTAATTGCTCAGTGCTACCTCTGAGAATAGATAAAAACCTTCTGAGCACTTTCAGGTATTTATTCAAGTATCTGATTTGGAGCTGGAATCTTCTATCTACTACAATTCAGCATAGAAAGTACCAAATGATTTTATATGAAGTGATGTTGTCAATAAATATTAAAGACAGAGGCCCATTACTGTAAGCCTGTCTACTGCAGAGCACGGATACAAAGAATTCATCCAGTAACTCAGAATTAAAACTACATCTGAACACATCACAGTCTTCTGTTCCACAAATCAAGAACTTTAATTTTTAGCATGTCTTAATCTGATTAATGCTCAGTCAAAAGCTGACCAAGTTACTTAATGAAACATTTGATCAGTCAAAAACATGAATTCAACAACTTTTTTTTTTTTAATGCAGAAGAATTTCAAGTGTTCTATGCATAGAATAAAGTTTGGGGGGTTTGTATGAATGAATTTTTATATTCATATTCCAGTTAGCTTTTTTTAAAAGTAGTAAAGATAAATAATGATATTACTCTAAATTACTGGAAAAAATCTTTTGTTTAACCTAGACTGGTCTGGGAAGACTTCTGCTAAAAATAAAATAAAAATTATATATTCTAATTTAAGTCAAAACCATTTTTCAGAGAATTCTAAATCCTCATGAGAAGGAATTCTACCAATGATTTTTGAACTAGCTCCAGTTAAATGAGATTTGTGCTTTTAAATACATATTTCTGTGAAATTCTCTTTTAAATAAGCCCTTGTGCAGTATTTATAGTATAAAAGCACTGTGTGGTTTGCATGTTTCTTATTATTGCCATTGCTATAACATTGATTGCAGCTGCATTAATGGAATATTTTCTGAGCCCAAATCTAATCTCACTTTTACCACTGTAAATACATTGACAAGAGATAAGAATTAATGAATCAGTATGCTTATAGACAACACTGATTATGAGAGACACTATTCTTGGCTTCAGACAAAAAGAATTAATGTGTGTTTTGTTATGAAGATCATATTCCACAGAGAGATGAATGCCTCGTTGAAAGTTCAGTCTGGCTACGTGAGACAATAGTCCCAAGGACCAAATGGATTTTACTGCTTCTTTTGTAGAGCCATGGAGCAGAGGCTTCCTGAAAACAAGAAGCAAATCAGTAGAGAATGTTGGGACATCGTGATGCCATTACCAACATTGCTTTGGAAAAAAACAGTCAGAAATGCCACATATCCCAGCTGCAACCCAGAGGACAGGAAAGCCACAAGCCTGGCTGAATTCTCACTTTGACTCACAGTCACAGAAGTTCAGAAAACTAAGGTGAATTATGGTTATTTCTAAATTATTTAAATATAATCATTTATTTTTATAATCACTGATGTAAATTACTAGGCAGAATATACAAGGAGAAATCAACTTTATTTTCTCTTTATTGAACTATTTATAAATATCTTTCACCTGCATTGTTTTATATATGTTAACTTCTGTATCTGGGTAGTAGTTATGTTATAACTACAAATTGTATCAATGTACAATGTACTTACGAACACATTACAACAACTGTATTTAACTGGCACTTGCAAACTATTGTTTTCTTGGAGCAGGAGGAAAGATAAAACTGCATAAATTTCACTGTGACAAATAAGGCAGTGTGAGATGGGGCTTTTCCAGGAAGAACAAATCAAAAGGAAGCAAAAAAATCACTTAACATTTAAGTGACATTTATGTTAATCTTATCCTCTTTGGTCTAGTTTGACAGACTGCTGCTGTCCTATTAAATCAACATTAACTCCCATTTATGGGTAGGAAGAAGAAAACTCTGCCTGAGACCTTATGTTGTTACTGAAACCAGATTTCTGTTTCTTGTAAGACAAATACATGCAAGCACCAAGATGGAGGAAAGAGAATAAAATTTCAGCTTCTGCTTCTCATTGCATCTTTTCCTCATCAGCCACCGCTGGAGAAAGGAGCCCAACCCAACAATCTGACTGGGCAGTCCAATCCTGCCACAGGTGTGTGAGTTTAGCTGGTGTGGCTGGTCTGCACTTGCAGTGCCACTGAGGGACACGAGCCAGACACAGCTGACTCAACAAACGGATTGGAAGGTAATTACACACACAAAAAAACGCCAATGAAAAACCAAAAACCAAACTCCCAAACTCAAAACATGTAACACCTGCAAGTAAAAAAACAAAACAAACAAACAAACAAACAAACAAAAAAACCCCCAAAAAACCCAGAAGAAAAGCAAAGACCATGGCTATTATCAGAAACAGACAAAGCCAGAGAGGAAGGGAAATCTCTTCTTTCAACTTCCCTCTCATGTCATTGCTGAGAGTATGAGAGGATCAGAACAAACTGGCAGCCAGGAAGCAGAGGGGGAACAGCAAATGTGATGTGAGGGTCTGCTTCTAGGTCTCACCAATCATTTCACTTAATCATATGCTAATAGTTAAATGATTAAATGAATAATAGAATCATAGAATGGTTTGGGCTGGAAGGGACCTTAAAGACCAACTCATTCCAACCCCCTGCCATGGGCAGGGATACCTTCCACTAGACGAGGTTATTCAGAGCCCCATCCAGCTTGGCCTTAAATCAGGCCTGGAAGTTGTGTTTAAAAGCAAATTGTGTTTGGCTCTATGGAAAGATATCTACACAGTTTTCTCTGCTCTACTTCTTTATAAATCCATTGAAAATCTAAAGCCATCCAAATGATGGGAGAGCATCGTTCCCTTTGACTTTCAGAAGTTACACAGGGGCCTCTGCCAGTCCCTGTGACAACCATGAAAATGTCTTTTCAGGACATGGGCTGTTTGTTTTTCTACAGTCTTTTTCCCAGAGAAGGATCCTTTAAGCCCAGTCTTCCATTCTCCTGTGTCTCCTGTGTCTGTAACACTGCATGGTTTGCAAACCATGGTCTTAAACTCAGAGCTGTCAAGAGGACAATAACCTTTGAAAGGAAGCAAACAGCCAATCAAACATTAAATAAGCCAGTGTGATAACTAGCAATAATACAGTCTTTTTGATTCCTGGAAGACAATATCTGGTGAAGGGCTGGCACACAGGGAAGACCTACAGACCAGCTAATTCTTGTCCTGCTTTTCACCTCCCTATTTCGGGGAAGAAAGACTTTCTCCTGCCATAGGTTGTGTAAGGGCAGCATGGCGTGCCCAGGCAGCTGCCTCCAGCACTGTCCCCAGACGTCCCTAACTCTCCAGGGCCAACTGGAAACACCAGCCTGTGAACAGCCAGCAGCACAAGGGGTTTTGTTTCATTCTCCATGGGACCCCAGTGCCAGCCCAAAGAGCCGAGGTCCTGTACATGGCCCCTGTAATGGTAACAAAGCTTCCTAGTGCCAACACCCAGAGCCTTTTGGTCTGCTGGGGAGACCTTTCTTGGGGTGAAATGGAGGGAGTTCTGCTCCCATGCCCATTACTGAATTCTCCACAAAAACTGCAGGCAAGGATGCCAATTAACGCTAATTGGAATTTTTTTTTAATACGTGGACACGTGTCCATTAAGAACTTGATTGATAGGCTGAGACAAGTGACTCATTTTGTTGTTGTCATAAAGTAACCATTGTACCACTTGGGGTTCTTTAAAAGGAAAATACAGCAAGTCTCACCTGCTCCCATTAAAGCCAAAGAGTTTTCCTTCCAATTTAAAAGAGAATTTGGCCTTTAGATTCTGAACACTTTACCTAAGGGTAATATTGCATGGCCTTGCAGTGCTTTTAGAACACCTTGCTGGATAAATAATAAAGTCACACATACTCCTATTTATCTTAGCAACACCTTGTGCTTTCTTTGTAAATGCTCTTCAAGTTTGTTTTTTCCTTTGATGCACAACTTAAGAAGACCCAATTTGAGCTTTATGTCAGTGCTGAAGCCGACTTTCACTTTCTTATAAATTTTTCCTAAACACTTTCCAAACACCTATCATTGATTCATAGTGAGCTGAAAACTAAAGGAGTATATAAGCTTCCCTGGTGGGAAACCACTTAGTTTGGTCACAGGAGGAAGCTGACAGCTCCATTATGGGCTTGTCAGAAATCAGCTGCATTTAAAAGAGGACACCAGCCCCTGGGTCTCCTGCCCAGCACGAGGCAGTGAAGGAACAAATGCAGAACAAAGGTGAGGGACCCCAAATGCAATTTTCAGCTGCTCACCCAGAGAAGTAGGTAGCCTGCCTAAGGCATCATTCTTACACAACTCTCTCGGCGGGGAAACTGGTTTAGAAAAATGCTGCTCATTTGGCTTTTCTTTCCCTGACCCATAGTCCTAATGTGTGGATCATATGCAAAGGCAAGATCAGAGATGACAGATCAGCTTTGCTCTCAGATATAGTCAGGTAGATGAATAAATTCAGCTCAGTAAGTTTTAGCATTTAGGAGCAACAGCTGGAAAATTCCTTTTAGCACTTCCTTGACGTAAATCAGTTGATAAACAGGAGGGTTTTCTTTCAGGGCAATCAGCTGCACTTGTGTTCCTGATCAAGCCCCAGTTACCCACAGTGTGGAGCACAGAGCCTGGTCTGCTTGACAGAGCTGTGGAGACAAATCTGGTCCTAGAGTTTTCTTATGCATTTTGGTCAGCAGAAGTGAGGCAAGGCTTTGGATAAAAGCAAGAACTTTTGCCTTTATAATTCTCTTCTTGTCAATCACTTGATTTTGAGTGATGTATAATACTATGCACAGAAATCAAAGAAGTATTATTTGATTCTGGCTTTATTCTATGCTGTGAAGAAAGGCTGAAATCTCATAAGAAAAGCCACAGAGTTTGGTGGACACAAGATAAAGCCAAGAATGCTGACAGCAGCATCCACTGATATTAAGAAAGATCCCAGAATCCAGGGCTTGTTTTTCCTTTCTGCTTTGGTATCTATCTTCAACAGAAAGGTTGCTAGTAGAAAACAACTTGACTGCTAAATTCCCATAGCCATGCAGGCATGAGATGCTGTAGTGGCATTTTTTCACCCTTCGCCTCCCCTAACCCTCGCTGGATTCATGTTTACCTGGCCCTGGTGCCAATGGCTTTCTACAAGGGAAGATAGAAGTGTTATCTCAGTGTTCTCTTAGGAGCCTGTTGATCATGAAATCAATCAATGACTCAAAGACTGTGATTTAAAATTATAAATGTCTGCAAAAAAATACCTTCCCAAATTATTAAGTTTGCGTGCTTGTACAGTAGGGCACCTCCAACAGAGTGTTGGTTTGCTGGGTATAAAGTAGAGGAAGAAACACATTGAGTGCTCAGTGGATTGCCCACAGAGGAGGCTACCAAAGTAGGCATTTTTCTTTCACTCATGCATTAAAAAACCCCACCCAGTATTTTCTTACATGTACTACCAGGACGGTGACTTTGTAACATCTACTTTGCTGTACTGTTGATGAACTTAGGAAATAATGTTGAATGTAAGAGTTCTGGAAAATCAGATCCTTGGAAAATTAGAATAGACATTTTTTACCATTTACACTGACACTAGCTCTTTGATCTGTTGCTAACACTGTATTTTTGTGCTTAATTACATAATGTGTAATCTTGCCAAAACAGTCTTATCTTTCCTGTAAGTGGTTCACACACACGTTTATTGCACATGTAAAGATGCAGCACGTTAAAGGTTTCTTACTTCCTGAAATAGATGGTTTCCCATCCTGCCTGGGTCATGGTGTCTCCCAAAATGGCATCTGCTTTAGGCCTGGGAAGAGCTTACAGCTGCTGTGGGCAGGCTGATGAGGCAGCAACCCCAACCCCAGACGCTCACCATCAGTCCCATGGGGACAACAGTGCCAGGGAAAAGAGGGGTTTGTTGCTAGGTAATACCTGGGGAAACATCAGTCTTAAATAGGTGAGATGATGCTCAGCTTTACCTAAATTTCAGAGAAATGCTGAGTTGGTCCAGGACAGATGCACCATTATCAATGCTTCACACTCACAAACAAAACCCTGCTGTGTCAGGTGTGTGTTCAGTCCTGGACTGGAATTAGCCGTATCTATACCAGAATAAATCAGAATTGTCCTCTGTTTTTTCAATCACTAAGGGGAGTAAATGAAAAGTACATTGTATCTTTATCTCACATTGTTCATGGTGTGCTTCTCCCAGGTGATAAGCAGCTGCAGGCACATGCTGTGTCTGCCCCTAAAGCAACCACCTTCTTGGAGCTACAGCCACACGAGTGCTTGAGTGCCAGCCTGAGAAAAAGAGCCCCTTACTTCTGTAAGCCAGACTTGAGCCCAGCGGTGGCAGACACTCTCCAGAAACAACAAACCCTGATTTTTATTTAATATAAGAATTACTCCGTTTTCCCTCTTCCTGAAGTCTGTTCACACCAGCTATAAAGTATTTTTGTCCACATGCCAAGGAAAACCTTCAGACCTCTCTCTGCAAACCACAGGGCAACCAGGTCAGTCGTTAGGCAACTGAGTGCCTTCAAGGGATGGACACGTTTGGGGCAAAGGTTCAGGTGAACCTGCTGCAGACTGCTGGGCTGGGGTGTTATGGGTTGTGGACTTCTGTGAAGTGTCTGTAACGTTGCTTCTAAAAGCCGTACTGTGGTTTCGCTTTAGTGACCTTATTGAGAAGCTGAAGTGGCTCCTGTGGCATCACACGCTGGAGCAGAGCTACATCACAGCTGAAATACCAACCACCCAGTCAGCAGATTGAAAGGCCACTGAGGTTTCAGATTCCGCTGAGAATTTTGGAATTATTTAAATTGTAAATTGTTGAGGGAATAAACTGTCTTTTTATTTGGTGTTTGGAGAGATGTTAAAGTCTTTTGAAAAATACCAAAGAAAAAAACCCATCAGAGTATCTTTCAAAGAAGGCTCTTCCATCAGCTCTGCTTGCTTCATCCCACTGAACAAGACTAGCTAGGAAAGTATAAAGCATCCCCATTAAAAATAAAAGCCATTTGCAACACATTTTAATCTCTTCAACATAACATATCAATGGATATTTTCTCCTTTCACAAAAAACCCAAACCCAAACAAGAGTATTCCCCAAATTAACAAACAAGAGCTGATTTTCAAAGAAAATAATGACCAGTTTTTAATGATTGTATAAGTTACCTGTGGTCTGAGAATTTTTTTAACCTTTGAATAAAAATAATTCCCAAGCAAATGTAATTCTCATGCAAAATATCCCAAAATGAAAGTGTAAACCTGCATAATTTTTTCGTGCAATTTAAGCACAAGTTTATCAGATTTCTTTCACAATCATGGCAATAACATGATGAAGCAGTGGTAACTCCACTGAGGTTGTGACTCAGAAATTCAACAGTATTCAGTTTCTGATTGGTGAAAGATGATCTAAGAAAACAGAGTATGTAAAACAACACTAACAGCACAGAAAGAAAACAAAATAATTCTCACTGAGTTTTTAAATTGTATGGAGGCCATTTAGCTGCTAGCTACGAGTTCACATCCAGTCTCTTCATAAAATATTTTGTGCATGATTCCAGTGAGACTCTTTATGTGCATAAAGATACTGTGTTGTAGGACTGTATGAAGCTGAGGATAGTCCTGAGTTTACTGGGGAACAGAAAGTCTAAAAAAGCAGCAGCTCAGAGGGAGAGTGATGCTCTCTAGAAACACAGCAAGGCATTAAATACTAGAGACAACTTATTAAGGCAAAGAAAGCCTTTGTGTACAGAAACAAAAGCCACTCTAACCTGCATCTCTTTCTGTGTCTAGAAAGAAGTGTTTAAATTAGTAGGTCAGATCTTACCAAACTGACTTGCCGTGGACTCTTCCCATATGATCCTTAACACTGACATCCCATCCAAATGCACATGGACAGATCCTGTGCTAGGAGCAGGATGATTTCTTCTGCTCACCTTCAGCCCTTCTTCCCAAGTTCCCAGTTAGCTACAAGATGCTAGTGAACTCAAGTCATACTACACTTTTCTATCAAATATTCTTACTTTTACCTGTCATTTAATTTTCCATTAATAAACCTTTCATCATCATAATATTTCCCTTACAAAAAAACCCCCAAAAAACAAAAACCAAAACACAAAAAAACCCACCTAACTCAAAAAACCAACCAAAAAACTTGCAACAACTTTGATGTTCAGACCAGGTTTTCAATTTTATTTTTCCCAAAAAAACAATGCAAAACCTTGCACTAGGTCTGGCTAAGGTGGAGATAATTTTCTTTACGGCAGCCCATATGATGCTGTGCTGTGTATCTGTGCCCAAAACAGCACTGACATCACACCACTGTTTTAGCTGTTGCCGAACAATGCACAGCACTCATCACGTTCACAAATGATTCATCAGATTCAGAGCAGCTTCCTGTGCTTCTCACTCTGCCCGTGATAAGCAGGCAGAGGCTGAGCAGGGGTTTGGGAGAGGACTCAGATGGACAGCTGACCCACAAAGAGATACTTCATGCCATGTAATATCACACTCGGCAGTGAAACTGCAGGGCGGCTTTTCCAAAGAAGTTCTCACGTGATGACTGATGGGGTGCTGGGCTGCTGATAGCAAGATATTTACATCACTTGGGGTTTTTTCATCACTTATTAACCTGTGGGTTGAGGTAGTATTCCTCACTTTTTGCCTTTCCAGTTCTCTCACCACCCTGCTGGGGGAGAACGAGCAAGAAGCTGGATTGGATTCACCTGCCAGCCAGAGTGAACCCACCACAGACCTTGATTTTCCACTCTTAATCCAGGTATCCCAAACTTGAAGATCCTCTATAATATGACAGTTCACTAGCATGTCTCCCTAGGACAGAGCATTTCGTAGGAGATACAGCTTTCCTTTGAATTGGGTCTATTTTTGACCACAAAAAACATGGTAAACTCCATTTAGTAGTTCATTATACACTTAGGTAGGCAAATTGAAACTTAAAATATCAGTTTGAATAAGGACCACATTTTTGCTCTTTAGTTTTATTTAATAATTTATTCTTACAATAGTTTTATTTAATAATTTATTTTTATAAAGTGTTCATGGCAGTGTTTAACTACTACAATACCTGCCAACACAACAGGGTACAAGGGATCCTGGTTTCTTTCTAGATGAATTAATGACAACTTCTTGACTCCTTCTTGGTGAAGGAGCAGATGGAAGGAGACACCCTCCTAATTGTCATCCTTGGAAATGAAGAAAGACTGTTCAGGGAGGAGAGGGTTGATGGCAGCCTTGCCTGCAGTGACCATGAAGTTGTAAAGCTGATGGTCCTCAGGGGAAGGAAGAGAACAAACGGCAGGATCATAACCCAAGAGACTTTGGCTCTTTCAGGTACCTACTTGGAAGAATCCCATAGGATATTTTCCTGGNAAGGAAGAGAACAAACGGCAGGATCATAACCCAAGAGACTTTGGCTCTTTCAGGTACCTACTTGGAAGAATCCCATAGGATATTTTCCTGGAGAAAAGCAGGTAAAAAAAAAAAAAAAAGTCCTAAGAGGGCTGACTGATTTTCAATCTCCTTTCAATCTCCTTCATTCTTAAGAACTGGCCAACCCAGTGTATGGAAAATTAAACAAAAGCTACAGGAGACAAGCCTAGATGATCAAGGAGCTACTGAAGAAATTAAAATTCTAAAAAGAAGAGATGACTTAAGAGGAACTTAGAGACTCTTTGAGCATGCAGGAGAGGGATGCTAAAATTGAATTTGCCAGCAGGTTAAGGAAGGTGATCCTTCGCCTCTGCCCAACAGTGGCAGGACACACTTGGAGCATTGGGTCCGGTTCTGGATTCCCCAGGATGAGAGACATGGCCTCACTGCTGTGAGTCTGCCGAAGGCCCACAAAGACAATTAAGGGACTGAAGCATCTGTCCCATGTCCTCTGGAGGTGTTCCAGAGGTGTCTGGATCTGGTGCTGGGTGATGTGGTTTAGAGGTTACAGTGGCAGTGCTGGGTTGGTGGTTGGACTGGATGAATCTTAAAAGTCTCTTCCAACTGTCATGATTCTCTAAGGAGAAGCTGAAAGATCTCAAATTGCTCAGGCTGGAGAAGGCTCCAGAAAATCTTATCAATGTGTGTAACCAATGTGACATTCCTGTGAGAAAAGGGGATAAAGAAGATGGAGCTGTACTCAGTTATGTCCAGTGAAAGGACGTGATGGACACAAACCAAAATAGAGAAAACTCCATTTAACTATCCAACAACTTATTCTTTTTTAAGCAGGAGGGCTGCACCAAACAGCCTCGAGAGAAACTCACAATAATAAAGGAACAGTCAATCTGATAGGGAATCTCTCTCACATGCACTAGAAATCGATGTAATAAGTGTGGGGGGGAAAATGGAACAAAACAGACAAATTGAAAATGGAGAGAAAATCTTTACAACACAGTGACAGATTTCACACTCAGAAGATCTTGGCTCCAGTCTTGTCTCATTTTCTGCATTTAGCTAGCCTCCTAAAATGGAAAAGTGTTAACAAAAAATCCTCACCCTAGACCACCCCATGGTTAGCAATGAATGCAAGAGCCCTCACTCCAGGCTTATGCTTCAATTCAAGCAAGAGAATTGGTCTTCCAGAAGTTGAGAGCATAGTGCAGTTGTTGACAATTCACTAAACTCAATCAGCTGTGTCAGACTAAACACACCATGATAAAGGAACTTCTAGAGATATTCTATATGGTATGGACTGTCAGGCACAGAATTTTCCTGAAATCTTGTAAATACAAGATGAAGGCATCTACCTGCTCATTTAGTGGATCTTCCCAAGAGTCTGGGGAGTCGGGGGGGGGGGGGGTGTTTGTTTGGTTTTTTTGTTTTCTTCCAGGATGTTGGCTGGGAAACTTGGGATTCTATGCTTCTTCTGAAGAATCTAACCCCAAACCAGTTCTGCAGCAGGCAAACCCCACTATGGACCTAAGGTCAGGTACAGATACTCCCTAGGGAGAAAAAAGGCATTATCCTATTTACCAGTTCTGTGCTTACATGAATTCAGTAGAAGTCTTAAATATAGCTACTGGGATAATCTTATTGTTACTATGATTCAGAAATGGGATTAAAATTTTCAAGCCATCTATTTCAGAAGTCAAATATAGCCACATATTTCCTTGGTTCTAGATACAGCTGCCACTGAAAAACAAAAAACCAGAGCCTTAGCCTGTTTTGTTTCATGTCTACCCAACATGTGTTTTGCAACTTCCCATTTCAAGGCAAAATCAAGTCCTCCCTCTATCCATAGAGTTGCTGCTACTCAGAAGATGCTGCACCTTACCAGCTGTGTAGCCACAATTGTAACCACACTGTCCTGCCCAGCTATATTCCAGAAAAGCATCTCCAAGGCTTCTGCAATGGCCAGTTTAAACACGAGGTTAATTCTATTAATTCACCTTTTCATATTTCTGCAGACTATTAAATCCAAAAATTAACCCACCACCTAGAGGGGTGCTTCTCCCCTCCTGGCTGAACTGGGCTGTTGTGAGAAGGCTCCAGCACAGAAACTCACGTCCTCTGCAAAACGGACAGCCCGGAGGTTTGAGAGATTATACCGGATGAGTCACGACAAAAGACTTATTTCTGGCCGACTGTTCCAATAAACAATAATGTTTCCTCTAGACAAAACTACCCGGAAAGTGGCACCTAGCCTCCGTTTCTTAGCCTCCTCCCTATGACAGCCCCTAGCAAGCAATGCCACCAGGCATCCCTGCCAAGGGCTGGTAAATACCAGGATTTATAAACAGCAGTGAGAGGGAGCTGTAATGAGATCAATGTCGAGGATTGCAGCAAATGGCCTATAAAGCAATTTTTAAATGGGATTTCCTGCAACAAAAGCCAGCTGCCTATAACCTTTTCCAATAATACGAGGTGAAAAGGATTGGATTTGAATTGTAATACCCAATACTAATGCGAGGACAGACAGCTTTGTACTCTCCATACAGGCGACTGCTCAGGCGATTTTTTAATCTCTCATAGGGAAACAAAATCTTAAAATAAATCTATACAGGTACATCCAGCCTTAAATTACTGTACTGGAAGAATCCATCATTGTACAGTCGAAAGGGAATGACTGATCCCACCATTATTTGCTGTTATTACATGGAATATTAGGCAGAATCGATGAAATGACAGCAAGCAGAAAGTACAGCCATGTTTGTTTCCCTTTACCTATTCCATTTCGGACGTAGTTCTCAAGGTAAGGGGGCTGGAAATAAAAAAAATCAGCTAACTACAAAGCTAATACACTTTGTGAAACTTATCTGAAATAGATACTTTTCGTTCAAAAATTTCAAGGCACTAAAACATCCCTACTCAGGGTTAGGCAAAAGATTTCTTACCTGGAAAAGGCCCCTTCATTTCTCAGGGCCGGCTTCTCCCTCATCCTGCAAACCCCCTCTTACAGCCAAATCTTTGATACTTTAGCGAAAGGGGAAGGAGCTGGGGCGAGGCGGCAGCGGCACCGCCTGCGCGCAACCCGGCACAGAGAGAACGTGCCCTGGCCGCAGCCTGCCCGGCCCCGGGCAAACACGGGCATCTTCTCAATGTACAGCAAAGAGACGAACAGCCCTGGGCCCCGAGATGCCTTCTCCGCACCCGGTACAGCGCTGCTCCGCAGGAGCACAGCTCCTTTGCGCTCTATTTTCAGAGCTGCTCCCTCCTCGCTGCGTGTCTGTGCACAGAGCGCAGCCGCCGCTTTGCCCCGTCTTTTCACAATTAGATCCATGCTAAAACTAAAATTCAAACTATTGCAAAGATTTTTTTTATTATTATTTCGTCCTTTGACTTTAGGAGAGAGCATTCTAGCAGAGAAAGCGCCGCTTTAGGTACATCTGGACGTAATTTTCCAGCGCCGCGTTCCCATGAGCCTATAGTTAAAAATAAATCAAAGACAGGGAACTCGGAGTAGGGAGTTTTCATATTTCGCCGCTGCCCAGGAGGTTTTCTGGTCGTTAAACTGAATTTATAACACTTGGGGATTTCTTTCCACGTGGGGGCTATTAGTGCGGTATTTAAGAACTATTAGCACGAGGTTTGTGATTGTTAATGTTGATGTCTATTTAAAGCTACATGTGACTTCACAAACTTTTAAATTATTAGCCCGCTTTCCCTAAAAGGAATAAGGCGTCCTTAGGAAAAATAGCACTCCCTGCTGCGGAGCTTCTTGGTGCCGGAGTGCTGTCCGGTAGTTATTTGGAAGTGTAAATCCTGGTAGAGCTTTAATTCCTCTCATTTGGGGATGATTTTTTTTTTTCTTTTAATAAGAACGAGTGGTTTGAATTGTACCTACCAGTACAAAATTTGCAGAAAGCTTACGACGTGGGACTTACCACCACTGTCGATGGTACACCTGAATGTTCTTTGGAAAGTTAACTAATTACAAAGGCAAAAACAGAAATGACAATTGTCCATCTGCCCTGGGTCTCTCTTTGCCTTTAGCTCTTACTCACCGCCTTCACTGGGATGGGTGTGTGTGTGTGTGGTTTGCTTGGTTTTACTTTTTATCTTTAAACACCCGAGTGGCATTTCCCCAAGCGCTGCGGGGAATTTGCCGCCGTCGGCGGGGCTGGAGCGGCCCGACTGCCTCTCCCGGAACGGTACTTCTTTTGGCATGGCTGGAACCGGAGCGACCAGAAAAAAAAGTCCTATTTTGCCCACCTACAAAGACCAGCCACTAGTCCTCTCTGTGCCAACCCCCGAGAGGCTCAGGGCTTCCTAGGGGTGACTTTGGCTTCCCCCACAGGCCTGTCCGGACTGTCACTGGCCGTGACAGTCAGCGGGTGTTCGTCCTGTCACCTGGAAAGGGGATACAGGTCGGCCTAAATCTCTGCAGGTCGCCTCCCGGGCGTGCTCTCGGTGGGCACGCACGGCACTGACCGAGGGGTGACCGCTTTTCGGTAACCGAGAGAAGGAAGGGAACGACATGTTTCATCCCTGGAAAACAGCCGGGAATGCTGGGTTAGCCAGGTTTGCAAAGTGGGAGCATTGCTGTGCGCCGGAGTGCTGCAAGGAGCAGGACAGCACCTCCCCTTCCCCCCCGGCAGCGAGAGCAGCCGCCCCTCTGCCCCATCCCTCCCTCCGAGCCGCCCGCTTGAGGCTGAACAGAGTAGATGGGGCAGAAAGGGGGGTTGGAAGGGAACACATTTGCTCATTAAAAAAGCTTTAAATGTGACAGAAGTCTGTCAACCCCTTGATCCAAGCCCTCTGTTCCTCTGGGGGAAAGGGGGGTCCCCCACCCCCAAGTTCATCCAGGGATTCCCGCAGGTGACCCCGGCTGGGGCGGGGGTGGCCTCGCCAGGGCTTCAGGACCGGCCCCGGGCAAAGGCAGCCCCGGCGCTGCGGGCTGAGGAGCCCCGGCCTCCTCCCCTCCCGGTCCGTGGCTTTCCCCGTCCGCTGCCATGTGCGGTGGCCAGGAAGGGCTCTGCGGGACTTGCACGGCGGCTGGAGGGCAGAGAGTCAGAGACCGGCCGATAAACAGGCAAACAAACAAGGCGGCACATGCAGGGCTCGGGAGGGATTGCTGCCTGCATCCCAGCTCGCCACAGGCTGCCACGGCCGCCGACGCTGCGGCTCCCGGGCTCGTCCGCAGCTTTGGGGACGATGCGGGAGCGAGGGCTGCTGCGGAGCCGCCGGGAACCCCCTGTTCGTCCCGTGACCAGGGGAAGGCGCAGACCTGACAACTAATCGATCCGCGCCCATTAACCAAGGCTTCCAGGAAAGGGTGTGAATCCTCCTCCTTCTCCTCTCGCAGCCAAAGAGCAGAGCGAACGCGAATAAAAGATGGCAAACCAGCATGACATTGTTGGTACTAAACCAACAAAGCAAACCTTTCCTCCGTTAATTTCAAGAGATCATGCCAAGAACTGCATCCCCTTTCTTCCCCCAGTAAACCAACCCCACCAACAAACTCCCCTCAAACCAAAAGAAAACAACACCCCCATCAGACCTAGATTTCAAAGGTGCCCGGGGACTAGAGGGCTCGCACGGCAGCATGTTTGTGTTGCATGTCAGCGCTACAAATGGTTTCACACACACGCAGATGTGAGGAGAAGCTGGCAAAGTCCCAGCCGGCTCCACGGAGGAGCTTCAGTCACCCCGCGGAGCAGCGCCCAACCCGCGGGTCACGCTTGTGCGCCCAGGGAACAGTGACAGCATCTCTGCTGCTGTATCAAACGTCACCGGAAGCCCTGTGACCACCTGCGTTTTCTTTTCGGCTAAGATAAAGGAACTATTTAATTTCGTATTTCTATTTATATTCTTTCTCTCCCTTCCTTAATTTTTAATTTCCTTTCTTTCCTTCTTTCTTTCTTTTTCTTCTTCCCTTCCTCTCTCCCTCTCTCCCTTCCACTCTTTCACCCTCTTGCTTATTCTTTCGTTCTTTCCAGTCTTTGGCTCTGGTTTGAAGGAGATCTGATGTGATTAAACTCACAGGGCGTTGGAGGGCAGAGGTAAATTAAGCCAAAGCGACAGAAAAGATGAAAGAGGCTTGCTCGAGTGCCCGAGGACAGCTACCCTCCGCCTTCCTCCCCTGGGTCACGCAAGCTCCCTGTTGCCTTCCCCGGAGCCCTTTTGCCCATCCTGCCCATCCTGCCCCGGAGCTGCTTCTTCCGACGACACCAAAAAGGATTCTTTTTTCCTATTTTCCTATAGCCCCTTGGGCCGTGTGGAGAAACGCGCCCGATCCAGAGCGCTGCCCGGCCCTGCCCGCACCGGCTCTGCCCTCCTCCGACAAGCGAAACCTCGGGGAGGTGACGGGATACAGAGGCGGAGAGAAAGGTGCGACCTGCGGGGCTTCACGGCGGGCAAGGCCTCGCTCAGGGGGTGTCTGCCCGCACAAAGGTCTGGCGGCGGCCGGGGGTCGGCCCCGTCCCGGCGCTGCCGGTGCCTCGGGGCACCGGGACCCGCCAAGGCGCTCTGCGCTCCCAGGTGGGAAGAGGCGGCCTGCGGCTCTGCCGGGGCCCCCCGCCTCAAAAACAGAGGAGAAAGGAAGGAAGAGAAGGTCCCGAACCCTACGCTCCACCTGCAATGCAGGCAGCGCTTAGACACAGTCTAAACCTTATATTTTTCTTAGCGCAGAGAGCAACAATGAAAATAATAATAATAAAACCACACAACCAAACAAAGAGAGCAGTAATCTACTCCAATTTAAAATTCCTTCTTGCAGAGCAAGGAGAGAATATCTGTGCTTTTCTGTCCAACAGGACCTTTTAAATGTTAAAGATGATCGGGGCCACGTTAAAGATGTCTCCAAATGCAGCGACGGAAGGGGACAACCAAAACCGATTGTAAATATTTGTAGATCCCTCTTTATCTTTCGGGCAATCAAAGAAAAACACAAAATGCAGTGACCAACGAGAAGAGCTGAAAATCCCGATCTGTGAAAACCTCAGATACAAATAATTTTCAGAATATTGGCATGACAATAAAAATCACGTAAACGGAGGAGCAGCTGAATTTAAAAGTGTGGCAGTACACAGCCGCCTTAAAAGATAAGCAGCTCTAAAAATAGCCCACGCTTTGCTCATTTAGCTAAAATAATGTGTAAAGCGCATCTTGAATTTTATTTATAAATGAAACGAAATCAAGCTATAGAAATGGGAGAACAGCATTAACCAAAGATGCTGGGATGCAAGAGGTCTAACATCAGCCCGAGGCGAAATACATCAAAACCGCCGTGCAACGAAATACTTCGGAGATTTACAGGATTAAAAATACAGTATAAAACAAAGTACGCAATTACTTCCCAGTTTAACGATTATGTGTTTTAAGTGAAGAGAGGAGAGATCGCCTTTGGAGTAAACAATTTTGTGTCAAAAAACCTCTTTCAAAAAGTTGTGGAGGACTGAGAAATTTGTGTCTTAAATGTTTGAATGTGAGACGTGATTTGTTGGAAAGTAAATATGCAGTATGCAGACTTAGTTCTTTAAAGGGGAAAATAAGTGAGGGCAAGTGAGCCCGGGGATGAAACTCTATGTCTTTCACCCAAGACCTTATCCCACGGGGGAAAATCCACCCGATTTTTTTTTTTTTCTGTTGATAACACTCTAGTGAAAAGATCCATCAGAGAAGTAAATCAATACACGAACAACCCCACACCCGGGCTCACTTGTTCTCACTTATTTTCCCTCACCCCTCCCCAAATGCAGAGCTTTTCTGGCGAGAGAACCACACGTGATTTGCAGTGCACTCGCAAATCGCTCCCGGTGACTATTCCCTCCTTGCCCGAGTCCGCTTAATTTGTAAATAAGTTTCAGGGCCCCTTTTCACAGAACCCAGTTGAGCAGGTAATTTGTTGTTAGTGTTTGTTTAAATGTTGTGAACCATGCACTCAAAAATAGGAAAACTATACACAAAAGAGGCAAACATGGGAACACAACTGGAAATTACTGAGTTATAAAAACGTCAAAGAAGAGCAATTTGCAAAGAGGCATCAGTAATTGTCTCCTACATTAAGGGAAATGATTTGCCAAGCCCAACCCTTTTGTTTTCCCCAGGATGCACGGGCGCTTCGCCATCGACCTCAGTGGACTGGATCAGGACGTTTTCATCAGGCTCTCAGCGCAAGGAGGTGCTCAGAACTCCGGGCCGGGTCCTGCCTTGCAGACCTGCAGTCCTGGAGTGGGTTTTCAGGGGGAGTCGAGTGGATTTACCGTAGTCTGCCTGGATGAGAAGGAGACATATGCCTCTGAGCCTCAGCTTTGAGGGCATCTCCCAAAGTTTCCAGGGAAGCAGTCGCAGCTGTGAACAGGAGCTCCGAGTGAAAAGCACAGACTGCTGGGGTGGTTTCCAGCAGGCCTGGGAGTGACACGCTGTGGCCCTGCTCATGCTGCCGTATGGTGATGTGCTGTGGTCAGTCTGAGATGCCTGGAAGAGCCGTACTCCTCAACCCACGGAGGCTTAAGCAAGTCCATCCCCTGCTATTTAGGTCTATCATCTCCCCCAAAGTAGCATTTCGTAAATGAACTCTCATCATAAAACCAGTCTGGCTTCTCATTCTGTTAAGACCCCATTTCGCTGCTGGAACATGGGGGAGAAATTCTTTTCCTCAGGTTCAGCCAGGCAGAAATGAAGCTTGCACAGACAGAATGTGACTCCGTGGGGTTATGTTTTTTTGCTTACCATATTCTGCTTTATTTAGGACACCCCGAACTTTGGAACTGATGTGCAAAGAGACAAGCCTGAATTCAGAGCTTCAGATTCCTCCTGCCTGAACCTGCTCCTTTATCTTCAGCTTTTTTTTTTTCCAAGAAAACTTTTCTTGCATTCACACAGTCTGAAAAACAATCAGAAAATCTGCCCAAAGCTAGAGACTGACACAGTTGTATGATTGCAGGTGCCACGGCTGTAACCTGGTGTATTTATGTGTTAAGCCAGCTTATGTTCAGAGCTGGTTTCTAACTGTTCACGTTTACATCTGCAGGGCTCTGACCAGTCCCTTGCTTGTATTTTGAGAGGGAATTTTTTGCACAGACTGACTCAGTAAAATGTGCCTGGTGTTACAGCTGCCAGAAAGGTTTATCTCAGATTTGCTCACTACCCAGGGAAGCATAAAACCAACATCCACAATACAGCATTGCACTGTGGAAAAAACACTTTATGAGTTTCAAAGCATTATGCTTGCTTAAAAACACAGCTACTTGTGCAACATGTTGCTGGTGAGAGCCACAATAAAACCTGCAGACTGCACTGAAGCCAGGATTTTACTGAAGGCTCTGCTTGTAATTTCATTGCTGAAGATGTACCAACCACCCACAACTAACCAACAGCAGGATATAAGACAGCTCCAAGTATACTATTTTCATGAGAGGATGGGCATTTATATTCATAATAAAAAAAAAGTAAAATAAACTCCCAAATTTCAGACATGAAGTTCTTTATAATTACTGCATAAGGATCTAGTATGCTAGCCAACTAAAATTCATAATATTCTATTAATTTCAGGTAGAAATTCCTTTCTTTCTTCTACCCTTTACCTCACAGTGGATGATTTTTTGTTTTTAATTTAAAAGCAGAAGGAATATTTTGCACTTATCCTACAGAGGATTTTTTTGTTAAGCTGATTTCTTGTATCCCATGAACAGTATTAGGCAACAAGATAATATGGATTTTCCTCACTGAGACCTGTAAGATAGGATTAAAGAACTGCTCAGGGCCTGGTCCTGTCCTGTATTTTTCAGACCGTTATGCCTGGTACTGAGGAGCTGAGAGGCCAGTGAGCCCCCACGGAGCAAATTCCAGCTCAGAGCCTCTGAGAAACAGCCACTTTGCAGCCTCCCCACGGCGAGCATCACTCAGCCGCCTCGGCCACGCAGGGTGCCAGAAACCAAACTTCACCTGGAAGCACCAATATTATTCAAAGCTCTGCTTAGAAGAAAAGTGACATTAATTTGCTTCGATATGCGCTGTTCTTTTGCTTAGGGAATTCATGGAAATCTGGATTTTGACATCCTTCACATACGCTGCCCTTTGCCTTCAAGCCTTTCAACAGTGCCAGCGGGATGGTCTGAAGACAACCCCAGCATACAAACAGGGTCGTTATTCATATCATACAAAGAAAATCCAGAATTGGGCTGGCAATTTTCAAGTTTGGCTTTTGATATTTAGTAAAGTCAACCTAATCCAGGATCACAAGCATGTTAAGCCAAGATTAGGTGTTAGTGGAACTAGCTGAGGCAGAAGGAAAGCTGACCTCGGCTGCTGTGCAGATGCTTTAAGAAGAAGAAACCCCAGGCAGAATGGACATGGAGATTAAGTTTGCCTGACATTTCCCATTTTTAGACACCGCTGTGACCCGATGCTTAGAACTTTGGTCTGAATCTTACTTGACACAAATGGAAAGGAATATTTTTGGCAAGGAAAAGAGAATGTGTTGAATATTGTTACAAAGGGTGAGGATTACTCTAAATGGTTGCTGCAGTGAAGCAACTACTTATTCTGTGCAGATTCTGCAGTTATGGTGTAGCTCCCAGCAGTATTTCAGAAATTGCAACAATAATTGTAACTGTAAACATAATTTACAAAATTATTGCAAAACTATCACTACCAGCACTACTAGGGTCTCTGTGTTTGCACCTGATTGACAGCAGTCAGGCAGATATCACACACTGAAAAACATTCAACAGGTAAGAAAAGCAAATGTGCAAAACAATTATCCTGAGGACTGTTCTGAAGAATTAAGATAATTCTTTTTGCACCACAGTGTAATTGTTGGACAAAGCTTTGTAAGGAAGCAAGAGTGTTAAGGGATTTACGTCCCACTTATATACAATGTCTGTCCTAACTTCTTTAGATAACTTTGAAATTGTGCTGTATATCTAGGAGCAATACATTGATTGGCCAAATACATCAATAAGCAAAGGGTCCTAATTTGAGGAAAGATTTCCATTTCTATGTCAATTTGCTGTTGATTTATAAAGACAGGATTTAATCCTTCCCCGTGTGTTTCTATTTTTAGTTTCAGATAGTTACTGAGTGTGGGATGCATTTAATGCACTGACAGTGTTAGGTACTTTCAACAAGTCTTCTGTTTCTATGAAAATACAACTAAATACAGTTTAAAAAAAATTCTTATTTTGAAACAAAATTTCATTACTTCTTGCTGGGTTTTTATAAGTGGGGGAAAAAATATATGCAGTATACTTGTTTGTGTGTGTGTGTGAGTAGGAAGGGACCAGTTGTGCTCTGCAGATTGTTTGCTCAATATTATTTTATTTACACAGAGTTGTTTAAATTTGGAATTGTAATTTGCACTCACTGATTTGCTTAACAGATAAATCCACTTATTTTGCCCTTTTTCTATTTTTTTTCATATCCTTTCAGACAGATAGTAATTTCTACTTTCACCAGATTTTTTAAGGCTTCTTTTTTGATCTACCAGTTTGCCCTGTAGTCGGAGCAACTGAATCCAGCTGACAAAAGGAATTTCAATAACACTGAGAGAATTTTAGGAGTTTTGCTGCTATTGCCGTAATCCTCTCACAACCAGAAGCACCTACTGATGAGTCAGAACATGTCATGCCTCCTACCTTGTCTCCTGCCCTTCAGGTTGAGCCTGGCCATCTGCAGTGATAGAGCTGTGTCTGCAAGGTGCCTGTACGGGCTGCCCTAGGTCTCTATGGCAGTCTGTGACTTCTCTTTACATGAAGTTCTGACATTATAATTTGTCGACACAAAATGATTATTAGCTACCAGAGACAAACTGGAACGTGCTATATGGCCCCTCTCATAAAAATGTGAAACTTACATTTGTTTTTAAATAAATATCCATGTGAAACATGGCTCCTAAAATATATTTTCAGACGCACTTCTGCTTTATTTTTAAGCATATCCTTATTTTTATTGTCTAAAGATTTTCCTTCCCACTGTTGATTTGCAGCTGTAAAGACTCCAGCTGAGCCTGTAATGAGCTCTCCCTGATTATGCACCATCCTTGCTAGCAAACTCTCAAATTTAAAAAGTGCAACCCAGAGATGTAAGCTGGGTGACTCAACTTTCCTGTACAACACCTCCAGCTATGTCTTCATCTCACCCAGTGCTAGGGTGTGTCTAAGCAGACATTGTAATCTTCTGCTTGTATTTCCAAAGTATATTCTGAAATATACTTGTATGAAGCTCAGCAAGTATACTTGAGTTTGTGAAATGAAGGGACCAGGAGGTTTTCGTTCTTTTTCTCTAATCTGCCCTCATATGGGAGTCATTCTGGATATGCAAAGGTCTGTCTTGAACTTTCATGTATCTTGTTTAATAAATCTTTTCTGAGGCAAGGTAGTATTCGAGGAGGGTGTATGCACCATGGGTTTATTAAAGTGGCATCGTTCCGTATATTGCTCCCTCTCCTTCCTAACACCCTATTTTTCTTCTTCACTACAGTGGAACACTGAAAAGATTTTTTCAAAGATTTATGCAAAGTGACTCGTGGTTCCCCTGCAGATGGTGATAGCTGGGTCAGAGTCCAGGCTGGGTACGTGTACATGGAGATACTCCTTTATTTATGCATGTGTATATACACACAGAGTTTCAATATTGGCTACGTGCACAGCTTTTTATTCTCCAGTTTTGAATTTGCAATCTTTTGTCCATTTTTTATCAAAAGATACTTCTGAAAGGTTTCATAGATGGTTTTAATTCTGACCACTCCAAACAATTTTGTATTATTAAAAAACCCTGCTACCTCACTACTCACCTTTTTTCCAGACCATTCACAAATATGTTTAACATCTGGATGCCTGTGGGATTTCATTAGCAATTACCTTCTACCATTTATCACTACTTTTTTGTTACAAATCTTTTGAGCAGTTATTAATCCATAGAAGGATCTTCCCTCTTATCCCATTAAATCCTATCTATTTTAAATGATTCTGATAACTGACCTCATCAAAAGCTTTTTAGAAATCTAAGAACATTACATCAAGTATGTGACCTTTATCCACAGGCATATTTTCTGCTTTGAAGAACTTTATTACTCTAGGAGACATAACTTCTCTCTATGAAAACCATTTCAACCCTATTTCTACCAATAGTTGAGACAGAAGTCAGACATGCTAATCTCTGGTTCTCCAGACGTGCAACAGATCCTTTAAAAACTGAGCATCACATGAATCCCTCTCCCTTCCTCTGAGGGAATGTCCATGAGGCTGATTTTAATAACTGATTTAGGAGTTTCAAATCTGCATTTTTTAGGGACATTTGGGGAACATTGTTTGTACTAAAGATTTGTCACAATTTATTGTATTGACCCATTCTGTAATTTCTGCTGGTACTGGGAAGAGCCTACAGCTTATGATTAGGAATCCATATGCAAGGGAAGAAATGTGGTTTGAATTTTCTTAAGCAGTTGAAGGAATGGGATGTGGATCTCTTTCTTCCAGCCTGGGAGCCCTAATCCCTATTAATTACTGGTGTGTGTGCACTGCATATCGTGTTCTGCTGATTCGAGGTGAATAGACTGAGGAATGGCAATTTTACAGTTTTGGCATAAGCTAAAAAAGCCGGTTCTGTGAAGGCTGAGAAGAGCCTGACTGAGCACAGATACAGCAGCTCAGCTGTTTAGGGACTTAAATGTTAAGAGTGAGGTATTTGTAGAATTTAGATGATGTGCACTTGAGTTCTGTTTGTGTTATCTACATATCTGTCATTTTATTTCTATACCTACAGTCAGAAAAGAGGAGTGAACTTATTAAATGCAAAGATTTTTTTATAGTAGAAAAATTGTTGTAAGGATGTGTTTTTGTAAAGCCCATGAAAGTGAAGTAATGATGTTTTCATGATTAATACACTACTAAAATAAACATCATATCTGAAACTACTGTTAGAAAGAAACATATCAGTCACTCATTTCTGCAAGGGCTCATGCCAGACTCTTGTTGAAATCTGGCCCTTGATTTTCACTACTATGTGTAAATAAAAGCAGCAGAACATCCTGGCTTTGGGTGATGGAACAGTGTCCAGATGTTGTGGATTGTGTATAGGAAACATATAGTCATTGTCAGACCGGGCAAACAGAAACATCCAAAATGTTTTCATCAAACCAACAAAAGATGAAGAAATAGAACAGGTACCCCCAGTTCTGGAGTTGTATCACTGTCTACACTACAGCATGGTACATACCAAAATCAAATCCATACATCTCTTAAATTGACTTTTCCTATAATTCCTATCTACCTATAACTAGGCATTTAGGCAAACACTTTTTTTTGGTTAAATGTTTTATTCGATTTCTTAGGAAGCAATATTCAAGGCTATATCCAGAAACTCTCCACTTAGGATACAAGTTGTTTAAGCAAACAGAAGTCACAGAATGATCTGCAGTTTTACTGAGGAGGCACTGTGGGCTGTGGGGTGTGCAAACCAGCCAGCGGTGGATCCCTCTGAGACCTCCACGGAGTGACACGCCTGCCTGCTGCACAATTCCCACTTTGCTCTCTATTTTTGTCAGTCCAACGCAGATGGACAACCTCTGTATTTCGCAAGTGTGCAAGTGGTTGCAGACCACTGAAGGTGACATTGTCAAGTGTATTATTTCACTCTTGATCTTAATGTACATGTGAGAGTGTCTCTTTACATGTATGCTCTAAATAGCTTAATCTGAGCGGCAGCTCGTAACAACAGCTTTCATGGTCTCTTGGTGCTACTGTTCTGCAGTTCTGCTAACCATGATCTGCGCACAGATCTGATAAGACAGGACTAAATTTTGTAATATAGAATCAGGACATATTTGCAGTAATGGATGTTAATACTAAAAGAATGCGACCCAGGTTTTCAAAAGCAGCCAGCATCATTTACCATCACCTAGATTTTACGTGGTTTCCTCAGGAACTAAAATACAATTTATCTCATAACAACTTTTGCACATTTTTGCCTCTGCCCTCCAAGCCTGAGTGACTGACCTTTTCCCATGAAGCACTGAAGCGGGGAAAATTACTTCATGCCATCCAACTCATGAAGTTCACAATAGCCCATGTAGGCAGAGTTTTTCAGAGCATTATGACTTAACACAGGGAAAGGTGATGTCCGGGGACGAGGTGAGGATGCTGACAGAGGAAAGAGAAGTTCTATGGCTAGTAGCAGTACTTTTATTGTCATGACAATAAATCCTCCTCAGAGGAAACACAAGTCCCATAACTGCAGATGTCCATGCTTCTCTCCTGTCTTAATCCCAAAACCTAAAGGGAGGGAATCTAGCTGGTACTTTACATGCGTGGTGAAGTCTCAACAGTTCCTAAAAAACATGGGGAGTCTCAAAGTGTCAACACTTCACAGCGTCCTTTCTTGACAGGATGAAACACGTGCTGGCTGGATTTACCTTGCACTGAATTGTTCGCTGATGCACAGAGACAGGACAGATCCAAAGCAAGAACAAAAGTGAGCAACAGCCTGAAGAGCTGAGGAGAAGAATGGAAAAGGCAATGCAATATTTTCACCAAGGAAAATAAAATAATAGTGCTTGAAAAGATTGACTCAGACTAAGATTGCAGTGTAATACGTAGGGTCATGGTGCTGTGGAGAGAGACAGGAAAATGCCCACATGATTGTGGAATTCCCTGAACTGGTGCTGCATTCCCCACTGCGGTGTAAGATGTGTGCAGACAGGTAACTGGGCAGAAAACCATGTAGATATTTGGGAAAATGGTGTATTGATGGCTCTCCTTAGATCAGTAAGGCTTTCATTCCACGCAGTACAAAATCATAGAAATCTATGTATAAAGACAGATCTTTGTTCACCTTGTGTCCTAAACCATAGGCAAAGTTTCTATAATGTTTTGCCATGAATAATATTCTGGGGAAAAAACTACTCAGATGCTACTTGTAAAAAGCCCCTTCTGCTTTGCCTATGTGGCTTAATTTCAATTGGACACACTGTAAAATACAAATCATGATAGAATACTTAGGCACTGTGGAAATGCTACCTGAAATTTTACAGTAATTAGTGGAAATCTGATTTCTGACTGCGTGCAAACCCCTGAAACTGCTGGTGTTAGCATCAGGCAGTTTGTGTGCTATGGAGGAAGGTGGAAGATATTTTTCTGCATGATTCTAGAAAGATAGAACCAGCTCAACCCTCAGCTTCTCCACAGGTAATGGGGAAGTAAGCTGGGGAAAAAAAAAGAGAGAGGAAAAAAAGACAAATACACAGAGACATGAACAAATATTAATATTGGTAACTGAATAGCCTGATTTTAAAGTGGTGACCCACTAGTAAAGCTAGGAATGCCACTGCATGATCTGTAGTTTTTCAGACTAGGGCAGAAAACATTTATTTAGCCTAAAGAATGTTAAAGGCACACGGTACAAAAGTTCCTGAAAAGACAACCTGTCTGTTCCTCTGCAAATCTTGACCTTAAAGACTTAACATTTGGTATCTTTCTTTTTTTTCTTCTTCTTTTTTTTTTTTATCTTGACCCTACTGCATTCCAGGCACTCTTAGTGATGGATTAAGGGCATATTTAGCTGTGACCAATCTGTTATAGCTGAACTCCTGAGTCATCTGCAGTCTCCTGACTAGTGTGAATTGATGCTTGCCAAATGTCTCACTCTGGAACTTGTATTTACTCCACACTAGGTTTGCTTCTGACTTATAATTCAAGAAAGAGAATTTTTTTTTTCCCTGTGGACACTTTCATATTTTTCTAAGCAGTTTATGAATTTTTATTCACTAAAATTACAGGAAGAAAAAGCAGTGGAATAAGGTTTTTCCCTCTGTCTCTCTTTTTTTTTTTTTAGGAGTTTTTACAATGGGGATTTTATTTTCAAATCATTTTATCTGCTTTGAATGTTGAAACACAAATTTGGCCCATTTTGCTTCCACAATTCTCCTAAGTAGGAGGACACTACAATATTTATGAACTAGAAAAGTCCTACAAATTTGTAAAGGATTTATGAATTTATGGTCAGGTAATTAATCATTTGAAGAGAGAAATTGCATGCTGGGTTAGTTTCCTAATCCTGAGATGTTCTTCTCCAACACAGATTCATGTACTTTGTGAGCTTGGGAGGAAACCAGTGTGGTTCCCCTGCGTGTCACTGCTCTGAGGTAGGTGCATAATTTCCCAGGAAACAGAAACTGGATTCCTGGGCAGTCAGTGTGTCTTCCTGAGGAAAAATAACCCTTCAATATCCTCGATTTTCACTTGTAAACATTGAAGACCATCAGAAGATGTACTTTTTGTTATAAAACCAGACTTCCACAAATTTTAGCACAATGCTGATGACCAGCCCTACTTTCAGCAAAGCTTAGGAAAGCAGCAGCCCTGGGATCAGGCTCAATATTTCCTGAGGAATGGCATGATACACATTGTACTCTGTGCATTAATTTAGGTGAAATAAAAAAGAGGTTGACATTTACTAACACTCAAGTGCAACTGATTGTCCAGTTCTTACAGGGATGAAAATGTGTATTTTCATATTGTCCTATAAATAACTGTTGCCAATGCAACTCCAAAAAACTACTACCACTCTAAAAAGAGGAATTAAAACTCCCTTTTTGTCAATGGATGGTCTACCATCACTTTAAAGGATTCGGAAATTAACAGATAATGTGCTGTTTATGTGTGTCTGTATTTGCCTATTTTAGATGATGATTATCACATAAACAGAAACCTCTGTAGAATCAGTCTGAAAATATTCCATGTGTTTAACATTAGCTAACAGCTGAAGAAATAACAAATCCCTTAAAAAAGCCTTGCTCTTTACTTTCGCTCCTGTACTTGCATTTGTCAGTGAAAAATTGCCAATTGGTGATGAAAATAGTAAGAAGAAGTCTTATAAGATGCTCACGTTTTCCTGATTTCATCGTGGTTTCCACCTAATCTCTCAGATCCCAGCCTTGCGGACGAAAAGTGTCAGAAGGGTTTGCATTCCCGTATTTCAGACGGTCTGCCGTAGCCCCGGGAGTTTACAGGGGAGCCGAACGCCCTTCCACTTCCCTGGAACACCAGTGACATCTAGCGGCGAGCTCAGGCCCCTCACACACAAACCAAAAAAAAAAGGGGAGAAGGGAATCTGTATATCTGTTTACACAAAATATTTGTAGGCAACCCTTCCAAGATTAAAGGAAGCTTTCCTAGCACTTTCTCACCCCAACCTGGCCACGACGACTCTCCCAAAACCGCAGTTCCCATGTGAAATTTCACACCACGTGATGTATTTTTAGGCTGATAATGTCACAGAAATTCATAACCTGCGGAGTTGAAACAATACACAGAGAGTTTAGGACAGTGCAGTTCCCTCGTTCTCAGCCAAGTGGTACAAATTCCTGATGACCAAACTTTGTCTTACTGAAGAACAACTAGGTTCTGAAAAGACTGAGAGAAGGACGAATTGAGGACGGTCAGCTCTCAGCTAAACACAAACATTTCTCACAGAGAAGCTTTCCAAATCTTCTACAAAAGCCGTAGGAGCTCCAAGGGGAGGGAGTCAGGGGAAGAAGAAAGGGGAGGGGGAACAGACCAGCTAATCGTAGGAGAGACGTCTGCTTCACTTAGAATTATCCTGCTGATGCTGCCAAGCACCTCTTCTGCCTCTGAGAGTGCTGGGCAGGGACTCCAGTGTGCTGCTGTGATAAGCAGAGATAGCGGGGCCATATCAGGTCCAGTGGCTTGCACTAAAGCCCTTTACTCTTTTACTGTGAATAAACGTTAGAAGCAGAGCCCATGTAATTTATCTTTGCTGTTCCATCTGAACACTCTCTACCTCCTTTTCAAGTGAAACTATGGAAATAATTTTCTTACCCCTCCCGGTGGATGTCCTTGCTATTGAAGCAGAAGCAGCGGCTGGGAGGCCCAGCCACAGACTGGGATATGTGGGGAACCCTGTCAGCAAGGAAGGGCTGGCCCACACCACAGGCTCCAAGAGGTCGCTCTCTGGAGCCCGTCTTCCAGGGGCTCCTCTTGCTTTTTGCACTGGATCTGCCCATCCAAGTCCCACCCACGACATTGAGCTGGGACTAAATGCCCTTTATTGGGCATCCCCCTCAATGGAGCATCTCTTGCCCCATCTTTGCCACAGTCACAGTACGTAAGCCAAGAGTCATAGATAAAAGTGTGAGAGGGAGGAAGACATAAAAAAAATAAATATATATATA
>WBMZ01009565.1:0-20016 GCA_013400975.1 Atrichornis clamosus | reverse complement strand
CGAGATTTTAATCACAAGCCTCGTGGGCACTTTGAAATTTTTTTTTTCCTTCCCTCTCCTCTGTCCGGTTGCAAGAAGGGAGGGGAAGTCTGTGAGCCTGGGGGGTTCCTGGCCTCTGGCCAGGCTCAAATCAAAACACAGAGGATGAGGGAAAAACTGTTTAGAAGGTTTAGATGATGTGAAAGCCTTCAGGAGCCAGTCTTGATTCAGGGACCCAGGCAGACCGTCCCTCTATTTGCAGATGTAAATCTCTTCAGTCTTTAAAGAGCAGAAGGAGAACATAACATTGTTTGATCTCTTTAGGGAGCTGCTTTCAGAAAAAGTCAAAATTCTGTTACTCACCTAGAAGATAATTTGCCCTCTATGACAATTTCTATACTGTGTAAATCTACCTTTAAATCCCAAAACTTATCTAGGCACAAAGCCAAGGAGGATATAAATCAGAATTAAAATCTGCCCAGCAGTAAGACTATGTTATATATTTCTATTTTAACTCAATGCCAGTTACTAAGTGTTTAATTATGGCTATTGCAAATATTTAAATTGAAGGAGACTGTCACTGACATTAGAGTCAGGCAGCTGCTTCTAATGCTCTCACAACATTGCATTTCTCACTTATTATTGAAGGAGATCTAATGAAATTCTTTTGTTGCCATCTAGCTGTGAAGATCACTTCCACAACCCACAAGTTGATAAAATGTGCTGTATTTTTCGCTCAAAGTAAGTGCTATAGTAGTCCACAAAAGCAATGCAGCTAGTACTTGTGCTCCATAGCAAGAGTTAAGGAACACAGGGGAGTGAAAAGAAGGAGTCATAGAAGCAGAACTACAGAGAAAAGGGAACTATGATACCATGTCTAGTAGGATATTGTAATATCTTTAAATGACACAAAACCTTGGTGGCAGGGAGTTTGTCTTCCTTTGTGGTTGTTCAGCATTCTTTTGCACTATATTCCAGAGCAACAAACCTAAGTGGTGACTCTAACACCTTGATTTTCCAGAAGCCAGCAATTAACAGCTGAGATTAATCATCTAGGATATTGCATGGTTGGACAGTTCTTCTTAAACTTTTTCATGAGACTTTAAAAAAGAAAAAAAGAATAGGATCATGAAACAGATATGGAAGTCATGTGGAAATCTCAAAACTCCATCATACTGCAGGCTTCTTCCCCTGTGATTTGGGACCAAGTTTTCAAAATTCTTACTGAATTGCAATCAAGCTGATTCAGAACTATTTTCTTCTCCATATTTTCCCTGCTCTCAAATGCAAGGACTGAGGAATAGAGGAATCTCAATAATCCAGATGTGTAATTTTTGCCTTCAGAAGTCATAAGTAGTCCTATTGCTACTTTAGGATCTGATGCATAAAGTCATCTTCAGAATCAACATTTTGAGGAATGTAAAAGAAAGTGTTTTGAAGAAAATATCAATATATTCCTATATTGATTTTTTTGTATCAATATAGTCTATTGATTTTTCAGTGATGGCAGGTCGTGCAACAGAATACTCAGAATAACGTAAAAAATACCACCTTCCTCCTGACAAATGTGTATAACTTGATGCTGGACACAGCAGATCCTATCTAGAACCACTCTGCCCCTGGCTTCTAGAGCACATTCTCTAATATTCCTCTGTGGTACTTGGAAACCTGAGGTGACTCAATGCAGAGCCTTCAAAGGTCTGGTGGGACTTGTTACTGTTGTATTACAAAAGCAGCTGCAATGCCACTGGAGTCAGGTGAGCTATGAAGCCACACAGCTCATTGGGACTTGCTGCCTCATCTGGTGCCTATGGCAGGGACCATCCACCACCTGGTTCGTCCACACATGGATAATTGAGTGAGCAATGCCTCTACACTTGCTTCATGGAAACACAGGTGGATGAATAATTCATTATTCATTCATTTACACATTTTTTACACTATTTACAGCCAAGAAGAGGAGCCTGAGTGAACAAGGCTGACTCTGAAATCATCCATCAAAATAGAGTAACAAAATCAGAGGTTTCACTTGTCTGATCATAGTGACAGACTCGTAAGTAAGCATTTTAGTGCTGAAAACTGCACATTCCAGAGATCTCTAATTTCAGCGCAAATGGCCAGACCACAGAAGCCTTCACATGCCACTGGAGTGTAGGGAGGTGTAACAAAGCTCAGATTACCTGAGGAAGACCAAGGGGTTTTGCCCTTTGAGAAGCATTTGACACAGGGTGCTCAGCACTCATGTAACATGGTCACTGGTGGGTGGCATTTGGCTCCCTCTTCCACATCAGCCCTGGGAATGAGGAAAAGCCCACACACAGTAACTGCCATGCCAGGTTATCCAAACTGCCCTAGAAAACACAGATGTTTTATTATTTAAATGAAATCAAAGACACAGAGATGGTTATGTTGGGATGGCAAGAAAAAAAATCAACCTAGTACAAGTCTCCAGCACTCCTCACCCAGGGGAGGAGAAGGGAAGAAAAGTCACCAGGGAAACCTACAAGTTCGTCTACAAACAGCCCAATTGCCAGGCACAGGGCAGAAAGAATCCACAGAAGGACAGATGCTCTTTGCACTAAGGTAAAGCCATTGGGGAAGAACCTTTTTGACAGTGAGGTGAGGGTGTCAAAATGCTTCTGCCAGCATTTATAATGAGTCACCCACTGGATCTGTAGTAATTATGCCACAGACAACAGGTAATGATCTCCCACATTGATGGCTCTGATGAATTTTGCTCAGTCTTTTGGAAACACATTGAGAAAAATAATTTCTTCACAGAAAGGGTGATTAGACATTGGAATAGGCTACCCAGGGAGGTGGTGGAGTCACCGTCCCTGGAGGTGTTTCAGGAAAGACTGGCATTACTTTATTACTGTGCCCAATACACGGGGTTACTTGGCCTAACATACATGCCTGGCTCAAGATGATACATTTTTTATTAGCCAGGGATCGCACAATCACAGAAAATGCTGAGTTGCAAGGGACCCACAAGGATCACCAAGTAGAACTCCTGGCCCTGCACAGCACCATCCTCAAGAGTCACACCATGTGCCCAAGAGCATTTTCCAAATGCTTCTTGAACTCTGTCAGGCTTGCTGCTGTGACCACTGCCTTGGAGAGGGGGAGCCTGTTCCAGTGCCCAACCACTCTCTGGGTAAAGAACCTTTTTCTAATTCCAACCTAAACCTCCCTTGACACAACTCCAGGCCATTCCCTTGGGTCCTGTCACTGTCACCAGAGAGAAGAGGTCAGTGCCTGCCCCTCCTGTTCCCCTCACGAGGAATTTGCAGACTGTGATGAGGTCTCCCCTCAGTCTCCTCCAAGCTGAACTGACGAAGTGCCCTCAGCAGCTCCTCATACAGCTTGCTCTCAAGGCCCTTCACCATCTTTGTCACCCTTCTTTGGATGCCCTCTATTAGTTTAATATCTTCCTTATATTGCGGTGTATATATTCATCAGAAAAGTGTTAGATGTGAAGTTGCCTGAGTTTGCCCAGTGAGCCTCAGAGGGGCCTCTTAGAAGTCTTTAGGAACCCCTGGTGGTCTTCCCTATATGGTGGTGTTTTTTGCCTCGATATAAAAGCTGCACAATGTTTCTGAAAGAACTGATTGGACCTACATGTCTTGTTACAAGGTGCGCCAACCCTAGGTAGCATTCCATAAACTGTTACTTCTGCATGAGCAATTTACAACAGTCTGGTTGACATGGTGGTATTTGGTCATAGGTTAGACTTGATGATCTCAAAGGTCCTTTCCGACCTAATTGATTCTGTGATTCTGAGATTCTGTGAAACGTTTCCACAAGACTGGGGGAAGTGGTGGTGGTGGTGGGAAAACACTCAAAGCTAATACACACTCTACCTCCAGGTACAACAGCACTGCAGAACACAGCAAAAGCACTGTCTGGCTTCGGCCGACCCTTTCAGGGTCTGTCAGGGCAGAACTAACCCGAGGACCAAGGAAACCTCTTCCGAGGGGCGGCGAGACGAGGCAGCGGGCCCCGACAGTCCCGCGCAGGCCTCACGCCAGCGCAGAACTACAACTCCCAGCACGCCCCGCAGCCGGAGAGGAGGCGGGGCCGCCCGTCTAACCGCTGTCTGATTGATGTGCAGGCCGACCACTCGGCGAGGCTTAGGGCCACGGCTCCGCCAATGGTGGGCGCGCGGGGGCGGGCGCCGTCGTGCGCCGCTGCCGGCCGGCTCTGAGGTGAGTGCGGCGGGCCGGGGGCTCGGCCGGTAGGGGAGCGGCGGTACCGGGCCCGTCCCGCCCGCCTGCCCCAGAGTCCGGAACGGCAGGTGAGGGAGGGGAACGGGAACGGGAAGGAGAAAGGGAAAGGGAAGCGGAAGCAGCCGTTCCCGGCCGCGGTGGGGGGAGCGGTGAATACGCGGCCGTTCCTGCCGGTGCGCGGGGCTGGGCCGGCACCGCCCCCGCTCCGGCCTGAGGACGGTGCCCGAGCTCCTTCCCCGGGCGCAGCCCTGCTCGAGGGCTTCTCCGCCGGGAGCCGCGTGGCGGGTCCGGCTCCCCGGGCCCGGCTGGGGGTCCGGGGCCGGCTCCGTCGCTGCCCGGCCCGCGGGGCGGCCCCGCCGCTTCTGCCCTGCCCTGACCGGCGGGCGTCCCCAGCGCCGAGGTACTGGCACGGCTGGGCTACCGCCGGTCGTGCCCCGCGTTCCCGGAAAGACGGGTCTCTTCTTCACCGGAGGAGCAGTAGGGGTTTGGTGGATGTAGCTGCATGAAGTTGTCGCTCCCCTCCCATTTTGTGTGACAGCAGGAGTGGGGGGAGTGTTCCTCTCCTACCTCAGCTCCCACCTGCACTTCATTACAGGATGTGGAAAGACTCAACTATTTTTTTTCCCTTTATTCTGTATCTGGTTTTTGGGACTATTGAAAGTAAGCTGTGGCGTCTCTCAGAGAAACTTGTGCAAGTAAGAGCAATGAGTCTTTCTTCTGGCCTATGTCTATCTTTGCTGTTTCTGAAATAAGATGAAAGACCAATGAAAAGTTTTGGTGGTTTTTTTGCTTCTTTGATTGTTTTTGGGACTGTTTTGGGTTTTTTAGGTTCTTCATGAACATGTCATATTTGTCTGTAGATTGTAGCTGCCTGCTTAGAGCAGACAGACTGGTGTATCTTTGTGGTAGGCTGGTTATCTCTCATCTGTACCCTTTTTTATGGTGCCTCTCAGCAAGCTTCTGTAGTATGGGAATGTTTGACCTAATTTGGGTAACGCATAATAGACTCAGTTTCTGTTTTCACTGAAGTTGGCATAGTGCATCTGAAAAAATGAGAGCATCTTTAAAGGTACTGGAAATACCGGATAGAAAGCTTTAAAAGACTAAAATATCAAATTAGTGTTCTCTGTGGCAAATAAAAAAAAATTAGACTAGCACTTTGTGACTGATACATGCATCTTCTGAGGACAAAAATCTTGTTATGCAGATGCATTTTTGATACAGTTTCCTGTTGTTAGGGGTACAAAGAGACATCTGGAATAGAAATGAGAAGCAAAGTCTTAAAGGCATGGGGTATCACATTTTGACAAATTCAACATATAATGATTTTATCAGCTGTGCCTTGCACATTCCCAATGTTTGGATTCATATTGTTGGTTTCTTAAAGTAGGTACTTCAGTGTATTTGTCATGTTTAGGATGATTATGAACTAAAGTCTTCTTTGTGTTAGTGAGACACAGGGAAAATGTTTACCTCTTGCTTAAGGCAGTTTGCCTTAATTCAAGCTAAGCACGTGGGAGACCAACACTTTGTTTTGAGAATGGTGCGAGAAAAGTTTTCAGTTGTCTAGAGAATTATTTAGTTTTGAATGGTGATTCACACGTGTTTAATTAGCTTAGCTTGAACTCGGTGAAAATGTTAACTTTTTTGTAGAGGAAAAAACTTACAAGAGACTTAAATGATGATTAGCAGTAGTTTCCACTCCTAGTATAAGCATTTTTAATTTAAATATCTTGACCTTCTGTTTTCTCAAGTACAGAGAAAACTTGGTAGCTTTAGTCTTTGAAATGCTATTTGTTATGAGATCAACAGTGCTTAAGCCCTTGGGAGACCTAAATGACAGGAACAGTAACTGCATGTGCAGAATTCTGCGTATGAGAGGAAGGGGAGTGGCCTTTTCTGGTACTGTACCATCCTGCAGTGAAGCAATAAAAAGTATGTAAAGTTAAATGTATTTATTGGCTTGCTAAGTTGATCTGATAAGTTTTCATACAAAGAAAGTCTTGTTACTTTTTCAAAAGTCATAATTTTAGAATTTTGAATTGATGCTGAATGCATCTTGCTATAACCCTCATAGATAACTGCAGATAAAGGTGCTAGTGAGGTCATTTGATGTGTGTGGGTTGAGAGGGGGAAGGTTGGTGCAGTAACTCTTTGTATTATCCACTCCTGGGAGTCTTGGTGCTGGGTGGTTCCGTAGGGACTACTGGAAGAAGAGAGTATAGGCCTTATCATTTAACTTGGGCTGTCCAGTCTTGTGTAACAAGTCGTGTTATTAAGTGATCCTGTGGTTTTGAAGATTTTAAAGGAATTCTTACTGTTGAGAGTATCACTTAACATGCAATGTGTTTGCCTCTGTTCGTGTACATTACTAAACTTGATCTGTGGTGTATTTAAGAAAGCAAGCTCTGCTTTATTTTCAGGATGTATTTTATAGTTCAGGCAGTTGATGTTCAATGAAGTTTCCCAAGTAAGCCAATAACGTGGAAATCTATAGCCCCACAGAAGAGGTTTGTTCTTACAAAACAAAAATGTTGTTGGATCATAAGACTCCTTCCATAGTCTTAGTAAATTCCAGCAGTCTGATTTTTGTTAGTAAATATGACTCTCCTGAGATGGCTCATGTTGATATTGATGAACCTGGCTATCATGATTTATTTTGAGGTGGTTTTACAGTGATGAACTTCCCTATGGGTATCTATTCTCAACTTTATTCTTCAGAAGGAGCTTCTGAAGAGGTTAAGATTTGAACCATCAGCAACTGTAACATTTGTGCCTTGTATCTACTCTCTGAGTTAATTGTAAAGAAGGACAACTGTCAGTGTTGTAAAATTCTGAAAATTAAACCATCTAAATAACAATGCTGTGCTGTCACTTAGGCCAAAAAGTGGTTCTGCTTTCCTCTGCCGCTGAGGTCTGGCACTAGATCCTCTGAGACATTTCATAGTAATCCTGTAAATAATCTGTTTCTTGGTAATCTTGGTAAAGAAGGTGAGTATTTAAAGTGGATAGGATGGTCTTCTATTGTGCTTTACTTTAGTTTTCACCATAACTTTAAAATTTAAGTTTGTTGTTTGGTTGGCTTCATTTTTTCTTCTGCTGTAGCTCTTCTTTGGCATTTAAACCATGTGTGGACAAAGAGAATCTGTGCAATATTTTTTGTTTGGAGTCATCCCAGGTGTTCCCCCCATGCTTGTAACCCTTTCTAAAGATACTTGGTCAACAGATCATTGCACTGGGTTGTATTCAATGTTAAATCCAAAAAGCGCCAGGTCTTGTGAAACCTTCTGGGTGTTTTACATCCAAACTCGTGCTGCCTGATTAATACAATAGGCTTATTTTTTTCTCTTTCAGTACTGCAGATATGTCAATGTATCAGGTTGCTCTGAAAGGTTCTATTTAAAAACAGTTCTAACCACTTGTAATTTAAAATAAACTTATATAAAGTTAATTTCTTTATGTTCCTCAGGTGTGTGTACCAACTAACATTTCCCAGGTTTTTCATGTCCAGGTATTTTTTTCCAATTCCCTATCTGAGGAGAGTCAGGAAAAATGTCTCTTGGCTTTATTGATGAAATAAAACTTTAAAAAAAGTGTAATGGCCTAACTTCTCAATATATCTCATCTGTTGCTTACACTTGTTCATCCTCTTGCTGTGTGTGGAAAACTGCTTTGCCTGAGCAATTTTTCCTTTCGTTTGTAGCTGGTCGATGAAGATAGTAACTTGTCCTGGAGCAATTAGTTTGAAAGAGCAGATGTTTGAGGTTCAGGGATAATTCTCTCCCTTGCTCCCTTCCCTCATCCCTTGTGATGTGTGTGTCCTCCTTCACCTCCCGCTTCCTCTTTTCTCCTAAAATCTCCAAACCCAAGAATAATAATCATATGGAACTAGGAACTCATATAGCAACTAGAAAATGTGTTCACAGAACAGTCTCTGTGTTCTTTTGGTTTTTGTTTGGTTGGTCAGTTTTTTGTATGAGTGCAGCATTAGGCATAGTCTTGTTTTAAAAGTTCTTGTCCCCTGTCTCAGCAACTCAGTAAAGTAAGTAAAATAGGAGATTCCCAAGAATGTTGGTAAGGCTTGCAGAGAGGCTTGCTTTCTTAACAAGTGGAATGAAATCTAGACCTTAAGAGCTGTGGGATGAAGTGTTCAGAGATAACTCCTATTACCTGGACACCAAGTGTTATGGAAAGGATTGCATAGGTGAGTCCTGCATTGAGGAAGCAAGACTGAAGTCAGTCGGCTTTCTCTGATAGCAAACTCTGAGCCTTAGTCATCAGCATCCCAGGTGAGAACATAAGGCTGTTTCTTATCTGCCAGAAAAACTGAACATGTCACTTCTAGCTTCCTAAAAAAAAAGTGGGAGAGGGTGTTACGCATAACAGTTCCAAAAATTAGATCTACTGTGCCTGTGGACTCACTGAGCATTAAGTCTGGCATACAGTGAGTAGTTCAACTGGGGAAAAAAAAAAAGACATGTTGACTTCAGTTTGACTTTTGTGCCAATTCTAAAATGAAAAAATGTGAGAAAATTGATGAGTGGTGTCTTGTGTTGCTTAAAACTATACATACTATACATAAATATATATTTGGACTTATTACTAATAAGTACCAAATTCAATGTAAGCATTTTTCTCAAGCATGTTTTGTTTTAATAATGTCACAGTTCAGTGTTAATGGGTCTTTTAAGAAAGTGATTTAAGAAATGGAGTAAGTTGAAGTGGAAAAAGATCAGCCAGATTTCCTTTAATTGAAGGTTAGGATTGCCTACCAGTGCTATTCCATCCCACTGCATGGTCACATGTTTCCTCCTCTGGGAGTAGGCTAACAGCATGTGTGCTGGTCTTCCAGAGAAAATCAAAGTCACCTCAGCAAGACAGTTCAGCAGTTCTTGTTTAACGTAATTGGGTTTTTCCTGGTCCCTCTGCTGTGTCCCCTTGCACCCACCCCCAGCTCCTCATTGTGTGTTGGATACATGGTAACTGTGCCACAACCAAGCTCTAAGATGGGACCTTCAATACCCTGCCAGTTACTCAGAGCTGCCTTTATGCTTTTTACCTCTCCTCCTTGGCAGGTAGCTGGGCATGCACATGTGCAGGTAACAGGGGAGCTACCGTGAACTCACATTCTCCTGCAGATCAGCAAGTATTTTGAAACTGAAATTTGTCTGCTTCACTTGCTTTAGATTACTTTCAATCTGCTTGGCTCCCAGCTGTCGGAATCTGGAGATGCGTTGCAGAAGAGAACTGCTCATCTGGAGTTTTAGGTTCTCTGAAGATGGCTGCTTGTGACACAATTACCAGTGATTCCTGCCCACAGACATTGCCTCGAGCATCAATCAGTTACTCTTCAATTCAATGCCATGGGGATTTATTAATATTATTGTTTGCTGTCCAACTGACTTATTCTGGTGTTTAGTGAATGGGTGAAAATGACTGAGGCTTTGGGCCCAGGTGCAGGCATGCTGAACCTGGGGGCTTCCCTCCCTTCTGGCTTTGGGCAGAAGCTGGTGACTCAGGAATGGGAATCCTGGAACAGGGAGTATTGAAGAGTACAAGCATTGCAGATAGGTAATCTTCTCTCTTCTCTTTGATAGGTTTGGAAGAACATCGTTCTCTGACCCTGAGAAATCTGGAGTTTTTATCAGTGAGCTGCCTAAAGGAATCTAAGGAAATTTTAGTTGTAGCTTCCTTGCCATTACTTTTTTGGTGTTTGTACCTCTTTTTCAGTGGGTTTATATCAAGAAACACTATGAGCACAGTAAGTATTTTACTACGCAATGCAAAACTGATTCTTGAAACGTTTTCTATTGTACTTCTGAAAACTGTTTTAAGAGTTTGTAGCTGATACACAGGAACATAAGTATATTAAACCTCCATGTAAGTTCAGTGAAGATTTTGAATCTCCCTAGGTGCTAGCAATAGTTCAGAAATGCTCACAGTGTAAGCAAAACCCTGATAAATTGTGAGCTAGTTTCTCATTTGAAAACCATCATGATAGGCTTTTTCTTCGTGAGGCAGCTGGTAAGAGATTTCGATCTGGGGTAATGTCTTTTCCTTGCTGTGATCTGTTCAGGTAAGAATAACCCATACCACCATTTGATGAATATTACAGCCATTCCAGGAGGGTTTTCTGTATCCTTTTGTGCTTTCGTTGGTGTTGCAAAATTGAGGGCCACATTAATATTACTCACACAGAAAATGCTAAGTCTTTGTTCTCTCTTAGACTCAACGAAAGCGCCGAGGAGGAGCAGTTAATTCTAGGCAAGCTCGAAAAAGGAACAGGCTTATGGCTTCCACTGCAGAAATGGCTTCAGAAGCAGAGCCAATTGAACTTGAAGAAAGTGGTAAGCTTTCTTTTGAACTGGTAAGAACAGAAACTGCTGCTGCAGGGTTTGGGTCCAACTGAACATGTTTTTGCCAGTTTCTAGGCCACTTATTGCAGAAGAAGGGAAACCTGATTTTAGGAAGTGACTAGTATGGCATCTCTTAACAACAAGCCTACTGAAAACTGTTCTGGTTTGTTACTGAGCTACAATGCATTTGCCACTAGTGACATATGAGTTGCATAGGAAAGGTCCTCAAGAGCTGCTCAAACATCTGGGTGTCTATTCAGATGAGATGGGAATTACAGCAGCTGCCACTGCACAGAGTGGCAAACTAAATTTAAGAACTCATAAGTTTGAAGAAAATAAGAAAAACTGTCATTAATTGTGCCCCATCCCTCAAGGGAACATGTACAGCACCGTGCTGTAAAATTATTTTATCCTATATGATTCATGCTATTTTTCTGTCTGATAAACATTCTCCTGTGTCAGATGAATTGTCTGTTGCTGTGTACTTAAAAGCAGTTGTCATCCAGCAGAACTGGGTGAGGAGTTCAGCTGCTCTTTCTCTTGCATTGCAGCTTGCAGAAGACAGGGCTGGTAATGCTCTCTGTGGACTGCTGAGGGCAAAGCTTGGGTGAAATGTTGGACTAATTCCTGAAGAGAAGATGGACAGGGGATGGTTGAATCTCAGCCTGTTACGCAGTGGCAGGCAGTTTTAGTCCTCTGCAATCTCTGATCTTGATTCTAACTTTGTTTTTCAGCTGGTGAAGAAGTAGTAGATCTCACATGTGAATCTTCTGATCCTGTAGTTGTTGATCTAACTCACAATGATTCTGTTGTGGTAAGTAGTGAGTAATACACTTGTCTAAATCTTGTAGTCAAAAGTAGTTTTCTTTTGTGTTGCCGATAGAATCTGACTTTAAGGTTGTGTTTTAAATTGAAAGTTGACTTGTCAGGGCATTAAGGTCCTGTGTTACAGATAACACAGAAGCTGCTCTGGAAGCGCACTTGTAGTTAGTGATAGGGTAGTATAAAATAACTTCTTGCTCCAGAACCTGGAGTTAATATATATCAGTCATAAATAGTGTAACATAAAGAGATGCAGTTGATAGTTGAAGCTTTTCTACATATATCAAAGATAGAATCATAGAATTGTCCAGGTTGGAAAGGACCTCTGAGATCATCCAGTCAAACCATTCACCCACCACTGCCAAGTCCACAACTAAACCATGTCCCTAAGCACTACATGTCTTTGAAATACCTCCAGGGATGATGACTTCAGGCATTGCCCTGGGCAGCCTCTTCCAGTGCTTTAAGAATTTTTGAAGAATTTTTTCTAATATCCCTATAGGCCAATGATTTAAAGAAAAAGCCAAGGGAGAGAAGAGTAAGTAAAATAAGTTCAGCTTATTAGTCCAAGAAGTTTTTAAAAAACCTTTTTTTTTTCTGCTCTTTTGAAAGCCAGAATAGTCTTCAATTCAGCCAACAGTGTTGTTTATCCCCTCAGGTCTGGGATTCCACTGCTGCTGTGCAAAGCAGAAACAAGCACCAGGAATAGCATGGGGAGCATTTCTTGCTGGGGTTCTTCCTGAGCCTTTGCAAAGAAAAGGCCTAAAACTTAACAACAGAATCTCCACTGCCCCTGCTCCAGTCCCACCAACAGTGGGTTGGGGATTGGGGTTTTTTTTTTCTTCAGCAGCTACTATAATATGAAGCATTTATGGACATCACTGCTGAATTGACCTGTTTGAGGAGAGAGGGGGAAAGAGTCATCTGCAGCCTCAAACCCTAAAGCAGGGAGCTGAAGCAGGGGAGCAGGGAGGAGTGGGTTCAGGTGGTTCATAAGGTACCTCTATTTCTACCCCATTGGAGCAGCAGGAGCAGCACCATCAACAACCACTGAGTTGTTTACAGAGCAGCATTTATTATACTGCTTTTAACATTCTTAATCAAAATAAGAGCAATAGCATATCATTCTTAGCTTGTTTTGTTGGAACTGCTTTGCTTAGCTGGTGTTTGTATGTAACACCAGGGATGCACAACAAAGTCTAATTGTATTTTCTTTTCTTTCCCTTCCCATTGATGCAAGATTGTTGAAGGTGAGTTGACATTTTAAAATTGATAATGGAATTGTCTTAAACGTAATTATTATTTTTTGTTTGCCTTTTCCAATGAATTTGAGCAGCATGGATTGAAACTGCATTTAGCAAAAGGCAAAAGGGCATTACTAAAGCATCTGGCCAGTGCCTTAGAGAATGAATTCAGTCTCTGTTTGTTAGTCACTATCAGAGCTTGTAGAAAGAATCTGAAATAAAATACATCAAAGCTGCTCTAAATACTTTTTCTTATTTTCTGAAGACAGAATTTCTTTAAGTCCCAAGTTGACCATAATTTTAATTAGCATAATTAAATATCAGCTTTGAATATCAGGAGTATCAGTTTTGAATTTAAAAAATGCCAAAAGGTTTGTTTAACCTGTATTGCAGTGAAGGAACTAAAGATAGTTATTTGTGGTCATAGTATTCACTAGTCTAACATGCCTCAAATTTTGTAGTGAGAAGTATTAACTGGTTTTCTACTTTAGATGTTAAAATAGTTGCAGGTCTAAAGAAATTAATCCTTTACATCTTTCAAACCTGGTTCTGGTGATATTATTGGATATGTATTAGTATGTTGTCAGCTGGTTACCTAGATTCTGTTCTGTGCTCTGAAAGAACCGAGAGCAGGTGAAAAATACCTGTATTAAAAGTTGTAGCTGAACACTTAGGCGGGAAGGGGCTTTAATTTTGTGACTCTTTATGTCATTTTAATTGATTAATGCTTGATTATTTTTCCATGGATACTGGAGTTGCAGAGATATTTGATTTCAGTCTTCTCTATCCCAGATCACACAACACTTGTTGCAGTCCCTCACCATAGGATCGTAGCAGTTTCTATCAGTAAGGATTGGGAGAGGTATCTTCCCTTTATAAGGGGAGATTGATTCACAGGTAGTGTAATTACAGGGCACATGTGACACTGAGAATCTTTAAGGTTATGTTTGTAGGTTGAAGAGAGCAAATGTTTAATGTCAGTATGTAACAGAATATTCACAATGTCTGGACGTGTTCAGCCTTAATATTTGGAAACTAGTTTGCTTAAGATTTCTTTTAACCCAGCTGAATATGGTCCATTTAAAATAGAAATCACTGCAGACTATTTCTAGTCTTGCATTTCAAGGATAGTTCCAGGGAGAGAGAGAGAAATAGTATAGCTAACTTAACAAAATTAAATTACAGAGAATCAACGACAAAGGAGAAATCTGAGACTAAGAAGCCAGCGGCAGTCAGACAGCTGTGTACTGAGTAGTGATGATGAAGATGAAACAAGAGATAATGATGTGTATGTGACTGATAAAGCATCTCAAGAACTGGGACCACTGGAAGAGGAAACTGCAAGTTCAAAGTACGTATGCCTCATGACCTGCCAAACATCAAGTTGTGCTTCTTTTGAGAGAGACAGGACTAAGTTGTATTTGTCATCACCTGATTACTTTTGAAGCCTTCACTTACTCAGTTCCCTCTTTTAATGACTGTGACATCCCATGTTGCATGAGAGTCAAATGACACCATTTTCACTTTAGGATGAAAAGCCAGCCCAAGACAGATGTACAACTTTGTGTACAGCCTTAAGGATGAGTGTGGAGTATGGCAGGGAAGTGGGGATTAGTCACAGGCCGTAGCTCATACTGTATTGCATTTGCTTTTCCTAAAAAGTTCTGGTAGTTAGATATTAAATACTTCTGTTGGTGTCCAAGAGATTTGGTATCACAAGACTGGCAGGCAATAACCTGGCAAATTCCAACAAAAACACTCATGTGTTCCCTGCTTTTTTTTTACACACTCTGCCAGTTGCTGCCTTTCAAAGCGGCAGCTGCCCTTCCCAAGGTATACTTGCAAGGTGATGCTGGAGGTCATGCTATTATGGGCAGTTCTTGTCCTGTTCCATGGAAGTCATGGAGCCCTGATATGTTTGCATGTGAGATGGGGATCTGGCTGTTTGAGTCAGTAAAGACCCCATTCTTCAGAGAAAGTAAAGTCCTGCTGCAGTGTTAGACTAATATCAAGTCAGGTGTCTATGTGACTAGCAAAGATGAAGGACATAAGAATTGTGGGATAAACTTCTTTTAAAGTGTTTTTTTTGAGGTGATGGGAATACAGGGTTGAATGAAGCTGGTGTGCTTTGAGCTTTTTGAACTACAGAAAGGCAGTGTAGGAGAGAACTTGAGTATGTAATTTTTGGGTGTCAGGTCATAAATATGCCTCCAAAAGGTCCTCTGCTATTCTAAACCATAGTGCATTTTGCCAGTGGAGTTGTAGATGTTTAAATTTTAGTTGTTAAGTACATCAAAGAAAAAATACCACTAATTAGATAATATAAAATATAATAGTTTGTTCCTTCAGCCTCAAGCTTCCCTGTTAAAGATTGCACCTTCCTGCTCTGTGTAGGTAAGGCTGAAAGAACTCAATACTGCAGTAGTTAATGTTGACAGAAGGGTCCTTCCTGGTGCTAGGTATTGCCAGAACCATCCGTAGTGTTGGACTCCTCATCCTTTTAAATGTATCATCATTCGTAATTTGTTACTGAGGTGCTATTAGAGCTGCTGCCTCAATAATTTGAGGAGTAAAAATGGGAGAATGTAGTGGAGTTAGATTCTGTAGGTGAAACTAGGTGTAGATGTTAGTAGTCTTCCCTGCTTGAATTTAAGATAATGGAATAAAGGCCATCTCTTGCCTTCTATTCCTGTTTGATTAATAAATTACAAACTGGGGTTCAGCATGAGCGATGACATAAGAAAGCCAGGTGTTTAAGGTAGAGGGTTCTGGAGAGTAGTTTGTAAAGAAAAGTGGCAGGAAGCTCTTGTTTCTGATAGATGATATTCAGCCCTCGGGCAGCCGAGGCTGTGTCTGTTGGTAAACGTACATGCAATTCTGCTGTCCTGGAGGCTGAAGGCAGCAAAAGCACATCTGTAAACACAGCTCAGTAACAGATACTGAGTCAGTCTTTCCTCCTTGGAACTAGAAATTTGTTTTTGGGTATTTCTTCACGTTAGTGTGTTCCTGACCTACATTTTGTAAGGAGGAGTTCTTGCAATGCATGTGTTACTGGGCTATTGCTAAATTAGAGCAGGGGATCTTTGAACTTCTGACAGCCTCTTCCCTTTCTAGAGTGACTAATTTCCAAGGTAGGTGCTTTTATTACAGAGCTGTCATTGATGGCCTGTTGCAGATTAGTGCTGAACAGTTCTAGAGAGTACTGTTAGTTCTTGTGCTAGACAAGGGTGATTGACTGCATCCTTCTCTTAGGGAAAACCTTTCCTTTAGGACAGGAAGACCCAGTCCTGTTATTACATGCCACAAACTGAGGGAGTTAAAGATGCATTTCTTTTCAAGATCCCTGTGTATCATGGCTAGTCAGTGCACTCAGTGACGTGACATTTTGTGTGTGGGTAACCCTTGATGTGCAGTGAAATTAATGGCTGCATGTTCTTTCTTGTTCTGTTCTCTGTACCACAAGGCCGTCTGGTACTGTTAGCTGTCCAATTTGCATGGATGTCTACTCAGAGGTAAGGATCCACATGCTGTCATCCTTTCTGTTTTATGTGAGGGAAAAAGGGGCAGAAGGGGAGCTGCACAACTCAGTTGGCCAGTGTGAGATGTCATAGAGAGCTTACCTTGAAGCTCATAGTTACTTGTCAGTCCAAGTCACTGCTTGGTGGTGTGGGTAGAGGGAGGAATCCTTGCCAGGATGGCACTGAAAGATCTTCAAGTTCCTTACTATTCTAAGAGTAAAGGACAGTTTCAGGTAGCCTAAGTCCTTTTTGCCTGATGGCAGTAGACCAGCAAAGTTGAATTCTTCACTCCCAATGCCTGTTGTGGTTTCTTTTCTTCCAGATTGTGCAAAGTGGACGACTGATTGTGTCAACAAAATGCGGCCATGTCTTCTGCAGTCAGTGCCTCCGTGATTCCCTTAGGAATGCCAACTCTTGCCCAACCTGCAGGAAGAAACTCACTCACAGACAATATCATCCCATTTATATATGAGTACCTTTATTTCTCAGGACAGACTCAACTGGATTTTGGGGGGAAATGTCATGTGTTCAGTGCTCTGAAGATTTAAAGAGCAGCAGGTTGTGCACAAATCCAAATAAAACTGGGTTTTTTTGAGAACAACTTGTATGTATCTAGACAGCTTTTTTATGGTCCAAATTGCTTCTTGTTACGTTCCTGGTTATCATGTTACATAGATGACTGTCTCTAAACTAGACCAGCAGCCTAGAGCAGGAAGGAAGCCGTTAATCCATTTCCTTCTACTTTTTTTAATGCTTAAATGAGGGGGCATGAATATTTTGTTCTTTCTTACTCTATAAATTATTCCTACCAACATATACAGGTATGGAATAGTTTCTTTTCAGAAGACAGATTAGCAAGTTACAATTCATTGCACTTTTTTTTCATCCTGTAAGAAGCTCATGACTCTTGTTTTCTTTGCCCAAGTAGAGTGAGTGCTGTACTGGTGGGTTGTTTTTTCATAAATCAGTCTTAAATTGACAACAAAGGTTATGCAATAAAGTAACCTGCTGTTAACCAGCAGTCAAGTGTTTTGAGCAGAAGGCTTCAACATGCAGATGTTTTTGGGAACTCTGTAAGATCTCAAGCACGTAGATGCATTGCAACTTGTACAACATGAAAGTAATTCCTTGATTGTTTTAACTGCCAAGAATTCTTGTATTTTAATCCCAACACTGAATTTATTTTCTAACATGATGAGATGGTCTCTTGGGTTTACTTGTGCTGTAACACTCTCTCCTAATAACTAGCAAGAATATAGTCTTTTCTAGGCTTCGTAGTGATGAATAAGAAGCAAATTGTATGCTGTCCTCTTGTCAGCTGAATACCAAACTACCTACAGATCTTCTTACTGTATCAGCTGTTCCCAGTGTAATGCTTTAAGTTCCGTGTCTTCACTTTGCTGTTCTCTCTGGTAGTTCCACTGACACCTGACTGGATGTAGCTTGGTGAATAGGATTGAAAGTGAAATAACTCTACTGCTATTTAAAAGGTGTTTGATAGCAGTGTTAGCTTGACAGCTTTTTGAGAGAAAAGTTTAATCTCCCTTTGCCCTGAGAGTTGTCCAGTTTTCTTTAAATGGAATTTTAAAAAAGAAGTCAGATACATCTCCTTCTAACTGAGCAGGCAGGAATACACCAGTTTACGCACTGTTACCCAGTCACTTTTTCCCCAGGACTGTGTTCTAAATGTTTACTTCAAACTTACAGCTAAAATGTCCAAGCTGATCTGGAATCCAAGATGAGCTGATACAAACAGGTTTATGTAGACAAGATGATTAAAATCAATGTTTTATGATCCACAGCTGCAGTAGATCCATCTATGAAAAAGTCCAGAATTAAACTTGGACACCTTTTGGCAGTTGGTTGATTATAGAAACCATTATAAGAACCATTCTGTGCCCTAGTGCAGCACAACTGTAGGATGTGTTTAGTTAATGTTGGTATTGCATGTGTCCTTGCTAACCTGTGCTTGGGATCTGTAGGAAGCCTTTCATTAAAGCAGCTCTTCTAAATTAGTTCTCTCAAGGTCTCTCTTGAAGTTTGCAACCCAAAGTAAAGTTGATTTTTGATTTTTTATTTTTTAATTAGGATGTTGAGGAATGTTTCTGGATATAGTTACAGAGAGTTTTGTTCCATAAAGGCTGGCTCAAAAAATACAGTACCTTCCCCACCCTGGTTTGGAATAGCTTTGGTTGAGCGCTGTTAGCAGGAATGTGGTTTCTGTATTGTGTTGGGTGGCTCCTACAAAGTTACACACACTGAGTTCCTGTGTGCTCCTAGCGGTAATATAAACTACAAGCAAGGGCTGCGGCTGTCTTAGGATAGTGCGGTGACAGTGATGGCTGCACTTGTATCCCAAAAAGCAGATAGTTGGTGCTTAAAGCATTAATTGTGTGAAGAGAAGCAGTCCAGCATTAACTGTTGAGACACTTAAGGGTCACAGGAAGAGCTTTCTCCCAGCAGCATAACAAAGAATAAATTATGGCTAATTTTCCGTGAGTGGCTACTGTATGACAGGAACGATCAGAAGAGGATTTAAGGGATTACTACTGGGGATGCGGGTGAGTCACTTAACCATGCATCTTTCACAGTCTACTAGCCATAGCCTAAATGATTTTGCACAATGCCCTCAGTGTAAATATCACTTTATAGTTAGTGTCTCAATAAATAGATCTAATTGAAATTTAGATATCATAAACTATAACAAAAAGGTTTTAGCTTTTGTGTACCCTGTGAAGTGCCACAAATTTTGGTCATCTCAAAATGGATATTACGTCTCAGTACATGGGAAAAAATAGAAAATTCATTAAATGCTTTTTCTTTTAGGGAAACACCACCACCCCCCCCGATATATTTGAGTTCCAGTAATGTTTCACATTCACAAGAACTCAGAGATAATGAAAACAATCTTTGTATTATGTAGATGTCTGTCTTGTTGTATATAGTTCAATTTTTCCTGTATTTAATTGTATTCAAGTCTGTCTGCCCATCTGTGTTAGACTCTCCTAGCAGGCAGAGAGTCCCCTTAACAGGTGGAAATAAAACTATTGGTTTGATCAATCAGAAGTGCTTCTTCTTTTCATTGTGCTGTAGTCATTTATTTGAGGGGAAAAGGTGCTGAAGACTCAAGCCTCTTAGATCCCGGGGCCCGTGTGTGTTGTGTGGGGCAAGGGAGAAAGGCGCTGCCGGGGGCGGGAGGGACGCGGGGACGAGAGGGTGAAGTCCTGCTNGGGCGGGGGGTGTGGGGCGATGCAGAGGTGGGCTTGTGAGTGGGGGCAGCCCGGGAGCCAGTGGCAGAGTGAGAGCGGTGGAAAGGGTGGGAGGGTGTTGGGCCACCTCCCTGTTGGGGGCTCCCGTTGCCTGTTGGCTGTGAAGCAGCTGCTGGAGAGAGGGCGAGGAGGAACGCTGAGGAGAGGACTGAGCGTGTGGTGGTTGGAAAGTCCCAATGAAGCTCATTTGATTTTTTTCCCCAAACAAGCTCAAGAGATGCCGTTTCCCTGACGTTCTTGGCTTATCCCTCTTCTTTGCCTTCCTCGGTTTTGTCTAAAGTTTCTCCTTTCTACTCAGGAGGGCCAATTTGCAGACTCAGAACCATGGAATGGTTAAGGTGGGAAGGGAGCACTGGAGGTCCGCTCCTCTCCGAGGCAAACTGCTCCGGCAGACCTACTGTGAGCGGAGGATTGCCCAGGAGACCGCGTGGGGAGCTTCCCGAAAAGCGGCAAAGCCGCAAAGCTACGGCAGAGAGAGGGAGTGCCCCGCTGGGCCCCGCCCCGGGCGGGAGGCGATGAGGCCCTGACGAGCGGCAGCTCTGACTCGGCGAGAACAGGGCCAGGAGCGACGGCGTTCAAAGCCCGGGAAGAGCCCGGGA